>CANUEY010072365.1:0-10523 GCA_948099555.1 Croton setiger | reverse complement strand
CCCAATTCCACTTAATTCACTAAAATCAACTTAATTTCTAATCAATTCTTAATTTCTACTCATATCAAAATTAAAAATCGACCACTAAAACAAATTAATTTTGATAAATTAAGGGAAAAACAACAATGTTTTGAAGTATTTTAATTTTTCTTTGATATATTCAAATTTTCTTAAAATTGGCAATTAAAAGAGAATTTTTCAATTAAATACCCCTTTTTCTTTAAAAGAAAATAAAAGGAAACTTTGAGAATTTTATTTTAAAAACACGAGAAATTAAAAATATTTTGAAGAACAACAAATCGGATTGAAGAGGATTCTGGATATCTCGAGCATAGAGCATTGATCATCATCGGTATTTTTTAGGGGCAAAAATCAAGCGTCAACAGGTCAAAACGTGATTTTATCAAAATTCAGGTGCTGGAAGCGAAATTTGGATCAAAACGCAGGAACCTTACCGTTTTGATCAGCTGCTTACTTATCAAAACGCAGGAAACCCTACCGTTTTGATGCCAGCCTCTTAATCAAAACGCAGATTCCTCTACCGTTTTGATCTTCTTCTACCTCTAAACTGCTTCTGTTTCTGCCCGATTTCCAGTCCCTCGAACCAACTTCCAACAGTTCGTCCGTCCACCTCCGACGGCTTTTCGATGAACTACGACCATCAAACTCTTCCTCTACACTCCCTCTATCGATCCCTCAGGCCGGAATTTCCCCATGCACGCTAGATTCTAAGATATTCTCTCTCAAAGTTCCTTCCTCAACACTGTTTTCAAACATAGAAAACTTTCTCTCTCTACTGTTTTCTTCTTCTCCTTCAATTTCCAGCCACTCTCTTCCCTTTCTATCACTTCTAAACTTCTCCTACATGTCTTAGGGACACACTGAATGTATTAACCAAAGGTTTCTTCCTTATTTTCTCTTTTCTCTCTCTTTTCTTTCTTTCGCTCTTTCTATTTTTGCTCATTTACCTCTGTTTGCCTCACTTGTTCCACCTCTCTCCAGCTCCTTTTTACCTCTGGAACAAGTCCATATGTTTAACTTTACACCACCTACTTTATTTAACATAAATAAATCAAAATATATAATCTCTCTTAACCATTTTCTCCACCTCTTTCTTCCTTCTTTTCTTCCCTTTTATTTCTGGCCCAAATCCACTTCCAATTCTTGATTTCAAGTTATTTTTAGTGTCAGAATAATATCAAAAGCTTATGTTTAAAGTTTCGTTGAAATCGGAACCGAAAAATTATTCGCGGTTCAGTCAACGACCGAAACTAACTTCAAAACCTCGACAATATTTACGGAACCGAAACCATACGACGTCATCGTAGTTTTAGGGTTTCAAAACTATTAAAATCATAATAAATAATCAAATCATAAAACATCAAATTCATTTACTTTAAATTTTCTGCGTTCCCGACGTCTTATCGATCGCGTGTGCCAAAATTCTAATCGGGCCTCGTTTGTGTTTACCGACTGTAAACAAGTTTAAAACATAACTTGTTTTCATATTTTATTTTATTCCTTAACATATTCAAATCATATGTTCATAATCAAATCAATTATTTAATTTAATATGATGCATATGAAATAAAAATGCATGTTATGCATGAAATGACGTTGAAAACGACGTGGGTAGGGTTTGGGGTGTCACAGTTATATTATGAATGTGTTAAATTTATTGGTAATGCCATATAGTTCCTAAATTTTTTTACTAAAATGGGTGTCAGTATATGTATAGTATTTGGAGATGGATATGCGATAAGGAGTTATCTCTTTTGCTGGTATGGATGAAACATTGAACCGATTTGAAATTTTTAGTTCTGGACTTTCTTGATACCACAACTTTCCATGACTTTCTTTCTTGATACCACACTCCTCCACCGCTCCCACTAGTCCACCGCAATAGTAACGAAGAAAAAGAAGAGGAGAGATGAAGTGAAAAACAAGGTTTGATAATGTAGAGAGAGAAGGGTTAAGCTCAAAAGGATGGATATTTGTTAATTTTGTTTTGGTATAGTTTGTTGTACTTGTGCCATAAAAAACATAGTTTGATAATATTCTTGGAAATTTAAAATAATAATAATAATAATAATAATAATAATAATAATAATAATAATAATAATAATTTAAAAGTTAAAATTAAATATACAAATAAAAATTAAAAAAGACCTAATAGTATATTAATGTAAAATTTAAGGACTTGAAAAAAATATAATACAAAGGGTAATATTGTCATTTTAATTCAACTTAACAGACACTTAACGCCCATTTTGGATGGAAGGACCTAATATTACAATTTTTAAAATCATAAGGACCTATTAATACAATTTTTAAAATATTTTAAAATAGAAGGACCCTAGAGTATATTACACAAAACTTTAGGGATCTATAAATAATTATCCCTTTTATAATTGTTTAAGGGTTTAAGATATTTTATTAATATTAACTTTTTTTTAGAGGGCGCACTAAAAAGAATACACAGAACATTAACAGTCATAATTTGCTGGGCTGCAGGGATCAGTTGTTGATCAGGACAATTGGCGAGGTATGTTTCATCACTTTTTGCAGCTTAATTTATTATTATTTTATTTTACTGTATTACGTAATATATATATATACCACAGTTTGTGTGGATGCCGTACTCGGATCAGCTGTTGCATGCTCTCCTACCTCAGTGTAGAGCGGGGCATGGGATTTGGACCACCATCACACAGTTGATTTTCATAGAGGTGGTCGAGTTCCACGTCCCGAACAGAACGATGCAACAGTTCGAGTATCGACAGGAGATACCCGAACCAACTCTGCTGCTCGGCGTGGAAGAGTATGGGCAGATCCACAAGCTGACCCGAATCGGTCGTCCGAGTGAGTTCTAGCACATATTACACCAGTCCTCCATTGTGCGCTGGCAGGAGCGATTGGACACCCAGGTCCAAGGAGATTACGCCGGAAGTGCTTTGGCTTCCGATGGCTACTTACCTTGGTTCCAGGAGCGAACAGTCCGCTTCATCAGCAACTTGGAGGACTATAAAAGCGCCGCTGAACCTCAAGGGTTCATCAGATTTCTAGAGGCCTACACTGCGCTGGTAAGTTTTAAAATTACTATTTTTTTTACATGAATTTTGTGAATTTTCAATATTTCATCCATGTTTACTCTGTGACAGGCTAGATCGACATCGGAGGTCTTGCGGGAGACGAGGCAGTTTTAGGAGCATCATTTGACTGTGGGGACCATACATAAAGATGCTGCGGAATTTCTCACGAGGATTGTGGAGGTGTGTGAGCGGGGGGTGCAGGTGCATCAGACAAGCTAGAGTCATCCTAACACAGAGTTATGGCCCTGTGTCACAGCAGCAGTAGCCGACTGAAAGGTGTCCGCGATGCATTGTGCCTAAAGGTGGCCGAGTCTAGCACAGTAGCAGACGGCGAGCTGTGCATCCTCCGGCACCAGCACCAGCTCCTCCAGCAGCGGTTGTCGATCTTGCCCCATCAGAGTTGGATTCCAGGCAGCATATACAACAGCTTTTGCATAACTTATACTACGATGCTAACGCGGTGCCACAGACCCCGCTTCATGATACAGTATCGGCGATCGGAGAGGCATCTATGGATCAGGGCCCTGGAGATCAGCAACAGGACAGTTCTGACTCGGATGTTCTGTTGGCACTCCGTGGTCGCCACGTAGGAGGAGGTCTCCTAGATATCCCGACTCCACGCATGTAAAAAAGAGACTTGACCGCAGGGATCTGGAGCAGTAGATAAGTTGTAATTTTGTTATATTTTCTTTTTTTTCATTGAAATATAATTACAGTTGTGTAATACAGTTAAATATTTTTAATATGATAGTGATTTTAGTTTATATTTTATCATGTCATCCTATATGTTAAATATTATACTTATTACTAACACTAATACTTGTTACTATACTTATGCTAATACAAATACTTAATACTATACTTATACTATAGTATATACTATTATAATATTAGTATATAGTATTATAGTATATTATAATGCTAATACTTATTACTATATACTTATATTATTATATTATTACTATATAAATAAAAAATAAATTAAATAAATAAAAATTTAAATAAATTGCATTAAAATTATATAAATTAACATTTAAATTATACAAATCATATAAAATTGCATATTCACCATTTAAATTGGAGCTATATCTAATGGAGGATAGGAAATTGGACACGATCTATTATTATATCCTACATTTCTACATTGGCTGCAAATGGTCCCTTTCATCATCTGCTTTCTAGTATAATCCATTGCTCCTTTCATTCAATTCACCCGCCTTCGACCCGGTCCGTTATGGTGAATCATTTTGGAGTCATCCGGACGTAGACTCCATTTGACTTGGGGTCATGTTTCCCTATCATAACAGGAGTAAATGATCCAACAAAATGCAGAGTCCATCCTTAAACAGTGTAGAACGGATCCACAGGATCCTCTTCTCTGAAAAGCGCAACAGCAACAACATGTGAGCATGGAATTCTATACGTTTGCCACTTTCCGCAGGTGTAGTTCCGATCATAATATTTTACCATCTGCACGTTGCCACTTCCTGTAACCACTTTGTACAGAAATGAATTAATGTTCCAACAGGTGATCGTGTGGG
Source organism: Croton setiger (assembly GCA_948099555.1). Taxonomy (NCBI): domain Eukaryota; kingdom Viridiplantae; phylum Streptophyta; class Magnoliopsida; order Malpighiales; family Euphorbiaceae; genus Croton; species Croton setiger. Next base: position 5,890 of record CANUEY010072365.1, on the reverse strand, counting down.
CCATTGCACGCCGCCTGTACCTGGTAAGCTCTTTCATTGGATGCAGTGCAATAGCTGTCTGCCATTTTTCAATCCGAGCCAAATCTCGCTGGAATATGGCGACCATTTTCTCCAATGTCAATTTGATCAAAGCTCTAATCGGAAGATGACTAGACCCTTTCAGAACGTTGTTGTAGCTCTCAACGGTGTTGATCGTTGTTATTCCTCATCTGCAGCCGCCTTCAGCAAACAGAGTCCATTTCTCAGCTTCGATGTCTTGCAAATAAAAATGGGCTCTCTTGTTTTTCTGAATTATTTTTTGCCAAGGAGCAACATACTTTCCCTCCTGCAACTCAGTGCCAATCCTCTGACATATTTTCTTCAAACAATCCCCTCTAAATCGCGATGACATATTCGCCTTCACGTGTTCAAGGCAAAACCTGTGGACTCCCACTCCTAGATATTTCTCTAAAATCTTCTCCATCGCTGAAAAGATACCCTGATGGTGTTCAGAGATAATACAGGTATCACATTCAGATACTTCAGGAACTATTTCAAATTGTGGGTCGTCTCGGCGTCCACGACCGCAAATGCTGCTGGCAGAATATTGTTGTTTGAGGTTTTCTCCACTGTGGTTATCAATTTAGCTTTGAACAACCTGCGAAGGTGGGTTGCATCAATGCACAACACCAGCCGACACGCTTGGAATCTTTGGACGGATGGCCCGAATGCCCCAGAACACATATCTCAATACACGTCTTTGATTATTTTCCATGCCTCTTCGAAACTTATACTGCACTACTGTGGGTGGGTTCGCCGCTTGCACCGCAGCCAAATATCTAGGCAATTCTCTGAAATTGGTTTCCCAAGCCTTAAAGACTGCCTCAATCACTTTTCTCCTGCTGTGCCAGGCTTTCTTATAATTGACCCTTACTTACAATAGGTTAATCCAAACCCAAATAAATATAGATAAGTTAATTAATAAATTAATTAAATAAATAGTAGATACATTAATTAAATGTAAAAAATTAATTAATTAATTACTACATAAATTAAATAAATATAATAAATAAACATTAATTTACCTGGAACCGGTTGTGGACTTCCGTTTGAACGTGTTTCACCTTGTACCCCGGTTCCTTCAAAATATGAGGCATAATAAGAGTGGAAATATCTTTGGAGGTCATGTTTCTGTCCTCCCGCGCAATGTTCGCGCCTGAACAGGTGTGCTCCTATAACACCCCAAATCCAACCAATGTCGTTTTCGATGTCATTTTATGCATAACAAGCATTTTCATTCCATACGCATTATATTCAATTGAATAAATGATTTAATTATGAATTATATGATTTGAATATGTTAAGGAATGATATAAAATGTGAAAACAAGTCATGTTTTAAGCTCGTTTAGTCAGAAGACACAAACGAGGCCCGATTAGGGTTTTGGCATGCGCGACTAATAAAACGTCGAAAACGCGGAAAAATTTAAAGTAAATGAATTTGATGTTTTATGATTTGATTATTTATGAAATAATAAGATTTTGGAACCCTAAAACTACGACGACATCGTATGATTTCGATTCCGCAAATATCGTCGAGGTTATGGAGTTAGTTTCGGCCACCGACAGAACCACAAATAATTTTCAGTTTCTGATTTCAACGAAACTTTAAACATTTGTTATTATTATTAAGGGTAATTATTTTTGGGTCCCTAAAGTTTGGCCTAAAAGACTCGGGGGTCCCTCTATTTTGAAAATTGTATCATCGGGTCCCTAACTTTTGAAAAATAGAGTCTCGGGTCCTTCCGTCCACTTTGGCCTTTAGTCAATGGAAAAAGTCAACGTTTTTTTTTTCAAAATGACAAAACTACCCTTTGGTTTATTTGAATCGAACCGGACTAATTAACCCTAATTTTAAATCAAACCACTGTAAAAATTAAAAATAACAAAACTAGGGCTCAAACTAGAGACCTTTAGTATGTTAGAATGCATGATAACCAACTACACCACGACACCTTTAGTATGTTAGACTGACGTGATAAGATTTTATTGTGTAAAGCACAAACATTCACCTTTTATGACTATAGCAATTATCTATTCTTTCAATTAAGATTTTATTAAATAATTACATATTTATTTGTTTATCATCCTAGACAAGTCTGAAGGTTAAAAGGGAAAGTTTAACTTTTCCAGAAAATTTAAAAAACGTTTATAGAAAATTGAGTGTTTATTTGGAGAAATTAACAAAAGAAAACTCATATTTTTTATTTGGAGAAATTAACAAATATTAGAAAACTCATATTTCTAATTCAAGGAAATGAAATATTTATTGGAGAAAAAAATCGTTGACTTTTTCCGTTGACTAACGCCGTTTTTGGACGGAAGGACATGAGAGTCTATTATTCCAAACGTTAGGGACCCGATGATACAATTTCCAAAATAGAGGGACCCCAGAGTACATCAGGTCAAACCTCAGGGACCCAAAAATAATTACTCCTAAATTTTTTAATAAAAATATAATTAAAATAATTTCAATAAATATTTCATTTCCTTGAATTAGAAATATGAGTTTTCTAATATTTGTTAATTTCTCCAAATAAAAAATATGAGTTTTCTACTTTTTGTTAATTTCTCCAAATAAAACACTCAATTTTCTGTAAACTCTTTTTAAATTTTCCGGAAAAGTTAAACTTTCCCTTCTAACTTTCAGACTTGTCTAGGATGATAAAAAAAAATAAATATGTAATTATTTAATAAAATCTTAATTGAAAGAATAGATAATTGCTATAGTCATAAAAGGTGAATGGTTGTCCTTTACACAATAAAATCTTATCACGTCAGTCTAACATATTAAAGGTGTTGTGGTATAGTTGATTATCATACATTCTAACATACTCAACATCTCTAGTTCAAGCCCTAGTATGGTTATTTTTAATTTTTACAGTGGTTTGATTTCAAATTAGGGTTAATTAGTCTGGTTCAATTCAAATAAACTAAAGGGTAGTTTTGTCATTTTGAAAAAAAAAATGTTGACTTTTTCCATTGACTAACGGCCAAAGTGGACGGAAGGACCTAAGAGTCTATTTTTCAAAAGTTAAGGACCCGATGATACAATTTTCAAAATAGAGGGACCCCCGAGTCTTTTAGGCCAAACCTCAGAGACCCAAAAATAATTACCCCTTATTATTATTTTGACACTAAAAATGAAATTAAAACAAGAATTTGATGTGACTATTGGCCTGGAATTGAAAGAAACAAAGAAGAAAGAAAAAGGTAGTTTAGGGTTAAGTGATAATTGTTAAGTTTTGCTTAAAACTAAGTAGGTGGTGGAAAGTTAAGCTTTTGGATTTGTTTCAGAGGTGATTAGGTGTCTGTAGAGAGGTATGCAGAGGTGAGGCAAGTTGTTGTTTCGAGCCAGAACAGAAAAGAAAAGAGAAAGAGAGAAAGAAAGAGAAAAGAGTGAGAAGAGAGAGAAAAGAGAAAAGGAAGGGAAAACCTTCAGTTCAACACCTTCAGCGGGTTCTTTAGGAGTGTTAGAGAAGGTTAGAAGTGATAGGAAGGGAAGAGAGTGGTTGGAAATTGAAGGAGAAGCAAAACACAGTAGAGAGAGAAACTGTTTCTAAGTTCAGAAACAGTGGTGAGGAAGCAACTTTGAGAGGAAATATCTTAGAATCTAGCGTGCATGGGGAAATTTCGGCCTGAGGGATCGATGGAGGGGATGTAGAGGAAGAGTTTGGTGGTCGTAGTTCGCTAGAAAGCTACCAGAGGTGGACGGAAGAACTGCTAGAAGTTGGTTGGAGGTTACTGGAAATTGGGAAAAACAGAAGCAGATCAGAGGTTGAAGAAGATCAAAACGGTAGGGGGTGCCTGCATTTTGATTTAAAAGGCCGCGGGTCAAAACGGCAGAGGAGTTTGCGTTTTGATGGAAAATAGCGCTTCCAGCACCTGAATTTCGGTAAAATCACGTTTTGACCCCTAAAGTTTCTGCCGGATTATTTCTTAGTCCTTCTGGGCAGTTTTGCAATTATTTTCCGTTACTTTATGGTCCTTTTACTTTTGTTTATTAATGTTTTTGCTCCAAAAACTTTTAAAATTATATTTTTGACCCCTCGTACCTAATTTGGGCTTCTTGAATCCGTTTTTGACCTCAGAATTTAATTTTAACTTTGTTTTTAGCCCAAAAACCTTAGAATAAATATTTTGATGAATTTTTTTAATTCAAATTGAATTTATTTTTATTATTTGGTTTGTTTAACAATTAATATGACTTTGATAATTATAATTATATATGATAAACTGAGTTTGATAATTATTTTTAAAATGTTATTAAATGATTTTAAAATAGAAATTTATATGAATTAAGTTTAAATTCAAGGAAAATAATATGGATTAATTTTAAAACTCAATTATTACAGAGAATTAAATATTTAATCATACATCATAGCGTATATGGATTGTTCAATTGATTAATTGAACATTATTGTTATGTTATCCATTATAAAAACATCGATTTCTAGAGTGGGATGGGTAAACTACCCGAGACCCAAACTAGTTCACAGCAGTAATGTAAGTGTAAACCCACTTACTCATGTTTTTTATTGTGATACTGTAAATTGTCAAATGTGCTATTATTGAACTGTTTGGACCGGTACTGAAGTCTGGTCACTTGATATACATGAAATTGCTAATATATGATTGTATTGAACTGTTTAGACCGATACTAAAGCTCGGTCAATTGGAATTGTTGAATTATTGATATATGATGTTTTTTTGAGTCTGTATTGAAATCTGACTAGTTGATTTATTATGAATTGCGTATTGATATATATACTATTTGGACTGATACTGAAGCCCGGTCATTGGATTATATGAAATATGATTATATGTGATATATGCTATGTAAATGCATTTCCACAGGAATTAAATAAGGCCGTAGTGATCATCGAAGCCAGTGTTTGCAAATTTCACAAAAGAAACCTACAGTTTCTATATGATTTGACAGATGGACCTACGGATCATATTATGTTACAGGGATGATCATCTGAGCTTAAAAGCTACAGATTGATCTTCGAATCACAATATGTATATGAAATGACCGAAGAATCATTCCGGTCTATAGGTTACTAGCCAGCTATGGATACTTATTCTGTAAAATTTCCGAGGAAACACTTGGTTGATGAATCACAACGAAAGCAAATAAAATAACATGTCACTATACATCTTATGATATTATTATGAACTTAAGTGATGTTTCTGACTTGAAATTATGTTATTTTGCTTATTTATGATAAATTGATTTATATGTCTGCTTTAAATGCTTTGGTTTACACTTGTTGAGTATGCGACTCATCAAAATTGCAAATTGTGTTTTCAGGTCTATGGTTTGAGTGAAGTCTGACACTTCACCAGCCTATGCACAGGTCGGCACAGGTGAAGCCTAGGCCTCTCTCTCTCCTACCACGTCATATGTATATGCTGCATATAGTTTTGGTTTATATTTTGGTTTGCACAATTATATGTTTTAACATGTAAAATATAACATGTTACGTTTGTTATGTCCTTTGGATAAATAGTCTTTTGTAAGTATATGTAAATTATGGTTTGTAATATGTTAAGTTTGATATTAGGTTAATATTGATGTTGATATTGACTACGGTTATATAAATTATATTTTGCAAATTATTAAGTTTAAGAATAAGCTATTGTATGTTAAATGTAGGGGTAATTACTATTGGGTCCCTGAGGTTTGGCCTAATAGACTTGTAGGTCCCTCTATTTCTAAAATTGTATCAAATAGTCCCTAACTTTTGGAAATTGTACTCTGAGGTCCTTTGACCGTTAGTCAACGGTTAAAGTCAACGTTTTTTTTCAAAATGACAAATCTACCCTTCAGACTATTTGAATCGAACCAT
>CANUEY010072225.1:0-19447 GCA_948099555.1 Croton setiger | reverse complement strand
ATATTGCATAAATGCATTTCACAGGACATAATTACAGGTGTTGTGATTACCGAGGCCAGTGTGTGCAAATTTCACCAGGAAAAACCTACGGGTTTTTATAGTGATGCCTACGGGCTTATTTGATATAGAAAGACCTGCGGGTCCTATATCCAGTGATGATTTTCGGATCTTACAGAGAGAGGTGTGACCGACGGTATTCCGGGTTCTCCTCATAGTGCTACAGAAAGAGGTTTGGCCGATGGTTAATTTTGGTCTTCCTCATTTGCTGGATCCAGCTAGTGTATTGACATAGGTGAAATTCCCAGGGCAACACTAGGTCGATAATCACAACTAAATAACAGAGAAAAACATGACATATAGCATTATATGCATACAGGGAATGACTATATGATAGAGATGTTTATATGACAGAATTTTTTATATGTCAATGTTATTTATATAGCAGAGATGGTTATATAACAGAGATGAATATTTGACAGAGATGCTAATTATGATAAAGAAGGTTTTGTGGTTACAATTTGATATTATTGCTTTATACGCTATTATTGCTTAAATGTGATTTACACTTATTGAGTATGCGACTCACCCAAATCGCAATATATGTTTTAGGTCTGCAGTCCGAGTGAGGTACTGAGGCTTCACTCGCCTATGCATAGGTTGGTCCAGCAGGAATCTAGGCCTCTCTCCTCTCATAGTCCATATTGTATATGTTGCATATAGTGTGTTTATGTTTTGTGCTGTAAGCATAATTTTATACAGTTTTGGTATGTAAATATGTGGTGCTATTCTTATAGCCTTTTTGGATAAACTGCTGTTTAATCCATATGTTGACATATGTAATATATACTATGCCTATATATGTTTATAGTGCAGTGAATGATCAAATAACCTTAAAAAGGTTTAAGTGAAATAATGCTTATATGGTTATATGGTTGATATGTGATTGTTATATATAAGTTTTAAAGATAAAAATGAAAACAACGTCATTTGACATATGTGTTAAAAAAAGGCATGTTTTATGACATAAGAGTTTAGTATGAGGTGTTACAGCTATTTTGGAGGCCACAAGATCTGTATCATTTATGGATCACTCACATTCAAAATCAGATACAGAGGTAGCATATTCAACAGCAAAAATCCACAGAGTCCTCAGTCCAATTAATTGGGGTTATGCATTACACCAACCCAAAATTTTTCCCACAAACTTCAAAATTACGATCAACCACTGCAAGTCCTTCACCTATTGGGACTATCAACAAGCATGGTATAATGCATTCATGTGCCAAAATTCAAAACATTCTCACACCTGGTTATTCTTCTTTAATCTCAAAACATCTCCTATCAATTTCCCAAATTGGTTTCATCATTGGTGGAAATTTTTTGGAAGTATTCCTAAAATTTTGTCTCCAGAAGTTCAAGAAAGCTATAAATTATTTGCAAAACACTACAAACCATCCGAAATTGATAAAAAAATTCAAACCCCTCCTTATTTTTAGTTCAAAATTTTAAGTTCCTTGGTTTCCCATTGAACGTTTAAATTTCATCCCTCAGATTCATTCAGTACCATTATCAGAAGATACAAAGTAAAATGGTGGTCCAAATTCAATGTTCCAGAAAACTTGAGACAAAACAGCATTAAAACCTGGCTTAGTAGCCAAGAGTACCTAAAACCTGCTCCTGAGCATACAGCCTTTTTAGCTCAAAAATCATTTGCCCAAGCAAAATTAGCAGTAGCACAAAACGATGAAGAATTCTTCGAAATAATGCAACAACTATTACAAAACAAGACTTCTTCAAAACCCTCTTCCAGCTCAACTTCTTTAACATCTGAGCCTTTCATAAACCTAGCAAATAAAAATGAGGATGACTGTTTCAGCATATTCAGCCAAGTTCCATAATCTATTTTTATCTGTAGAAAAAAGTACTTTACTACAACTGTTCAAAATGGCGGACTATATATATATATATATATATATATAAGAAAAGGAAGAATAAATAGAATTTGATAAAAGTAGTAGTAATGGAGTATGACTTGGAGTTAAAAGTTTACAAAATTTGTGATATTAAGAGTGTTTATAGTGGGTTTATAATTTAAATTTGTTTTGTCAAACTCGTTACGTTGGGCAATTTACCCATTGATTTAACTACCAATGCTGGTTTTATGCCTAAAATGCCCTTCGAGGCGGATAAAAGTAATTAAGCATGAAGAAGGTAGAGTATGAGAAGGATCGCAATTTAATTAATTAATTAAAGTCAATTAATTTGTACTAAGAAAAAAATTGTAGTTTATCAATTATTGTTGTTATGGTAGTAAAAAGGTGACGTGACTTTGATTTTGAACCACTTATTTCATCCACACAACAAGCCCTGAGTGGAGACTTGCTCTATATTTTATAATGTTTTTTTTTTTTTTTATTGAAATCTTAATTGGTAGATGATTATAGTAATTATGCTAAATAAGTCAACTGATGAAATGGCCAGAATGCATTAATTAAAATCAAGTTCATGGAGAAGTATTATTAAGTAATTGAACATAATGTGGGTCTGATTCCTATTTCGGAGCATATTTAGTTAGAATCTTACTATAACATGTGATTAGCATAAACAGAGTTTTCAACTAATTATATTTATTTTAGGGAAAAATGAGATTAATTAATTATATTAATAAATGATAACTAATGCTGTCCAATTGTATTTTTTCTAATGTCCTATAAAATTTGATTTATAAAGTCTGTATAAAAACACTATTCTCTATTCGTTCCAATGTACAAGATAAATTATTATTAAAGATCATTCTGCAATGATACTAATGGTGTGTGAGTGTCAATTCTATTTTAAATCGTGAACAAAATTTCATAAGTGTAACATTATATATTAAATCATATAAAAATAATTTCTTTTTTATAAAAGAGATCACTAATGGATCAGATAACATTGTATCCTACGCAGTAGATAATAGTTTCCAAACACTGAAATAAACGGTAAGATGATTAATCATATCTCACTTTAATTTACAAATAAAGTTTGTTTTTTTAAATAAAGCATTTAATAGAGGGTTTATCTCAAAAGTTGTAGAGAGTGCATTGATCCTATATTTTGTTTGATAACAATATTTAGAAAGAAAAATTAAAAATAATTAATAAGTGAAGATATCTAGAAATGGGATTATAAATAATAATTTGAACTTCCAACACAGAAAACAAAATGACACCAAAGAAATATGATTATTCTTACTTTTATTGTCTAAAAATAGAAATGCATTAGATTTCACGTGATATACAATAGAAATGCCTTGTACGTACATAATAATACAACCTTCTTTTTCATGGCAAAAGCAACATAATGCCCATCTCCAAATATAATTTCTTTTTAAATTTTTTTAATATAGTTACGTTTAAGAAAAACCTACCACATTTGCTTGGTTTGTGAAGTCAGCTTCCTTAATCACAAATCAGACCATAATGGTTTTTGATATTTTTAATTTATAATAATCATGAGAATTAAAATCAAATATTTTTAAAATCTTCTTATTATTATGAAATGTGGTTTTAGCTTTAAGTCTCTAAGTGGAGTCCCTCCCTAGACTTTAAATAGAGACGTGTGGTCATATATAAATATAATATATATATTCTATTTATTATATGTATCAAAGCCTCCTCTATATAAATATGCATTGAGCAACAACAAGCTTCTCATCAGAAAATTATACAGAGATTTGAGAAGAAAAAAAAATGGAATCATTTTCTAAATTTTTAGGTAAATCAAAACCGTTTTTGGTTGTGATCTTCTTACAATTTGGGTACGCAGGAATGTCATTAATCTCAAAATCTGCTTTAAATCAAGGAATGAGCCAACATGTTTTAGTTGTCTACAGACATGCAGTTGCCACCATTGTTATGACTCCTTTTGCCATTTTTTTCAATAGGTAATTAGCTATTATTTTGTCTTTTAATTAGTTAATGTAACATTTTTCATTATTTTTTTTTTCTTTTAATCTATTTACGCAGGAAAGTGAGGCCAAAGATGACAATCTCCATCTTTATTAAAATAATATTGCTTGGCTTGTTAGAGTAAGGATTCTTAAACTCTTAATTAAAATAATAAGTATTCATTAAACTTGCTTAACTAAATAATTAATAATGAATATATGCAGACCAACTATTGACCAGAATTTATATTACACTGGAATGAAGTACACAAGTGCAACTTTTGCTTCTGCTATGTGCAATATTCTTCCTGCTTTTGCATTTCTTATGGCTTGGGTCTTAAGGTACTCAAATAATAATAGTATTAGCATAAGTAAAATTGAATCTTTATTGATTAATTCAGGGTTCTAATCTAATAATAATAATAATTTTAATTAATGCAGACTTGAGAATGTTAATTGGAAGAAATTGCACAGTTGGGGAAAGGTGGTGGGCACAATTGTGACAGTTAGTGGAGCAATGTTAATGACTTTAATTAAAGGGTCAATAATAAATTTACCATGGACAAATGGGTATGATCATAAATCATCTTCAGCTAAAATAACACCACATGATACAATCAAAGGTGCTCTTATGATTGGAACTGGTTGTTTATGTTGGTCTGGTTTCATAATCCTCCAGGTAATTAATTAATTAACTAAAGTTTTTTAATTACATATTAACTGGTTAATATAATTTTCTTTGTTATGGGTTTTAGGCAATAACATTAAGAACGTACCCAGATGAGCTCTCTTTAACTGCTTTGATATGCTTAATGGGAACAATTGAAGGCACTATTTTTGCACTTATAATGGAAAAGGGGAATTATTCTGCCTGGGCATTACACTTTGATTCTACATTATTAGCTGCTGTTTATAGCGTAAGTAATAATAAATTTTATAAATTTTTTGGATTATTTAAACTAAAACATTACTATTTTAAGAAAAAAAAAGATTATTAATGTTTTGAAAAAATGCAGGGAATTATTTGTTCAGGATTGGCTTATTATGTACAAGGAGTTATAATGAAGGCTAAAGGTCCTGTTTTTGTGACAGCCTTCAATCCTTTAAGTATGGTCATTGTTGCAATTATGGGGTCTCTTTTCTTGTCAGAAATAGTGTATTTAGGAAGGTAATCCTCTCTAACACAAATACAAATGAGTATATGCTTTTTTTAGTGAGAGGATAATATCGTAAACTGACCTCTCATTTGATCAATATTTATTATTTCCTTGTAGGGTTATTGGAGCACTAATCATAGTAATAGGGCTATATTTAGTATTATGGGGAAAGAGCAAGGATGAATCTCCATTAACTTCAAGCAACGATAATAAAATTGCAAACACTTCAGAAATGGATACTATTCCAAATCAAGAATTTAGTGCCATTGATATCACTAAACTAAGGCCTACTGAAGAATCAGTATAAGTTGATGGAATGAAGAACTACTTTCAGCTTTCTCTACTAAATGCTTTTTTTGTGTTTTAATTTTATTCTGTATTAGAATTTAAGGGAATAGAGAAAGGAAAGTACAGTTTTGGAAGTATTGCCAAAATTAGGCACTGCCTGAATTTGTAAACGTTCATACATAATAACAACGTATGAATGAAAATTATTATTAAAAAACTTTTGTGGTCGTTAGGATTAATAGTATTCAGATCGGTGGATTCCACAAAATCCTAAAAACACATAGATTATCGAATGAATGAAATTTCAAATTGTATCATTTTGGATATTGGAAGAAATTTATTGATTTGATGAATATTTTTAATATAAAATTTAATAATTCATATAATAAATAATAAAATGATAGAATTGATGAAATTTGATTTCATATTAGATCAAATCGATGCATTTTGAAGTTTATATGGAATGTTTCAACCATCTCAATTCCTTCAATTCGTTTAATGAACAGAAAACTGAATTCGATATATAGATAGTGGAAACAAATTCATACATCCACTGGTCTAATGAAAGTATATGCATGTACACTCATTTGGATGCTACTCAACGCAATTTCATTACAGAAATTCAAATGCCTTTCATTTTCTTTGATTCAGCATCTTTTTTTCTAATTGCAGAACTATGGGGAAAATGGACCATATGTTGTTTACTTTAACTTTTTATCAAAAGAAGAGATTACAAAAACAACTCTATCTTCAAAGAGGGAATTCTTAATGGACTCAACACAACAAATAACGTTATAAACATGTTGTTAGTTATGTATATATGTTATATGTCCTACACTCAATCTATTGTTAATAGGTTGTACGTGTACACTATGTTTTATGTATTTAAAATATTCAATAAATTAGTAGACACATTTATTTATACTTAGTTTTGAATTTATTGAATTTAAGTAAAGATAAATTCCATGTAATTGCACCACTATGCAAAGAAAATTGTTATGTGATTATAACTATGGGTTCCTGTTGGACAATAGTTAGAGATGGTAGTGAATGAAATATGTTTTTTCCTTCGTGAAAGGAAGTCGGAGGAGCTGTTACATAGGTTGAGATATGTTAGATATTTGCGGTAGAGAATAGATTCTCTCCGGTCCTGATATTTTGTGTTTCGACAGACACTTGGATTCCGAATGACACTTCTTTGTACAATGGTGCTTCACGGTTTTGATCATCTAACGGATGCAAATCTTATTCAGAAGGATACTTTAAGGTTGAATGACTTCTGCTGTGCGTGTTAAGTTGGATTGGCTGAAAAGTTGCAGAAGGGATACATTTACTGAATTCTAAACTGCAGAATCTGCAGATTGGTCTTCGCATGCTGTTGGAATGCTGCAAGTATAATGTTGATGCGTCACTGTTGTTGAACCCGACAGATGCCTCTTTTGGATGGGTAGGACGCACCTCTGCAGGTGTTTTTTTGAAGCTGGCTCGGGCACTTAGCCAAGTATTTGTAAACCAGACCATGCCGAAATCTTGGCCTTACGTTATTTGTTGAGTTGGCTGGCTGGTAAATTAATTTGCAGGAAATTGTAGAACTCTCAAGGTTTATAATAGTGATGAACTCGGAAAGTAATTCAAGTGAGTTTGGCCAAATTGTTGATGATTGTAAGACTCCTCTTCAAACTATCACTTGTTACTATTTCTTGGGTTAGAAAGCTTGCTAACAAGACAGCTCATGCTCTAGTTCGGGATTCTCCTTGAAAACTAGCTCAGGATGTCTCCTTGAATGCTAGCTTTCATTATTGGGATAGCAACCCTTCTTGTGTAGCTAACCTTTTTGCAGTTTAATCAAAGGAAGTTCCCTCTATATAAAAAAATGAGTTCAGTTGGTTGCCTCCGTAATATAAAAGATTCTATAAATTTATGAACCCATATTTTTAGGCTAGGGTATTGATGATCAACTATAATCCCTAGAGATATAATAACTTGTAACGAGCTCCCTATATCCTCTTCTCTTGTCCCTCAATGTAACCAATATGGAAAAGAAAATTCACACCCACCACACATATGCGAGATAATAAACAGATGTCCAAATTTAAGAAATTTAATTGTCTTAAATCTAAAACGACATTTCATTAAATAAAGGATAAAATTCTCAAAAAGATTTTGAGTCCTCGAAGTTATTAAAATCTCAAAGCAAGTCGACAATACCAGAGTAGCTTCCATACACTCTGTAGGTGGTATCTTTATCTCAAGCCGGAATGACAACCTCATCCTTTCCATAGATACGCTGGAGTTCACGAGTTGCAGCTTGATATGATGCTAATAAGAAGAACAAGATAAAAGAATTTCACGAGAGAGAAACAGAGAATAAAAATAATCTCACACTCATGTAAATTACCTTTCCAGCTCCGGAAATTTTTCTGATTAATTGGAGACCCAGTCACATTCTGTATTGCATCGAAAAGCATATCTTGAGAAGTGCTCTTCAGCTCCTGAACAACAGCATAGATGGTTTTTCCATTCTCAAAGTAAATATGATTGTTAGGGTGCTTGGTCTTGCAGTTCGCATGACGCTCAAATTCATAAGCATTTAGAGCCTGCATAATCCACAAAGTTGTAAAATTCATACTATCATTATTTAGAATCAAAATTTCAATCAATTACCTTAGAAAAGTTACACTCCTCGCAGCCGCATAGATACCCAGTTCCCTTTATAACTCCTTTTACATTTTTCTGTCAACCAAGAATGAAAATGAATTTTATTCAGTAAGCATGCATATTCTCTCTAATCACTTATTTAACCTTCCCTGCACAATCTTTGCATCTTACCTCCCTTGACCATGAAACATATTTTACAGGAATCCCATCAAACATGCCAGTTGATAACAAACTTTTGACATTTGAAGGAAAGTTGTTTGACGGAATCTTCTTAGATGCCTTCGCGTCTTTACTCAACGAGGCATTATCAGTTGCTGAATTAGTATTCGGGGCATTATTATTTACAGTTGAGGCTGTATTCGACTGATCAAAATCTTTGGGGCCAGGTACTTCCGGCGCTTTAGCTGAGTTATGATTACCCATTAACATGCCATACCCACTAATTATACCACCAGAAGGATTCGCCTCAGTTGCATCATGAAAACCTCCAAAAGATATGGTATTGCTTTCACCATTATTATAATTGTGACCTATTGATAGAATATTGAAATCCCGTTTTTCCTGAGAAGAACACATGGATGTGATGTTTGAGTTTGCTTTGTCATATTTCACCCCAACGGATAAGATACTATCATCTTCCTTGCTATAGGGGCCAGGAATAAAATTCTCATTCACTTTATCATGGGTAGTGCCCATTGAGATGAAATTTTCATGTCCCTTGCTAAAGGAAGGAGCTGTTGCTACAGCATTGGAGTCTTCCTTCTCATATGATGGACCAATTGTTATAAAGTTGCCATCCTCCTTTTCAAAGGGCTGACCCATCGATAAAATATTGTCATCCCCCTTGCTGAAATCATGAACCATTGATATGAAATTTCCATCTCCCTTCCCAAAAGTATGGCCCATTGAAATGAAATTGCCATCTGCCTTGCTGAAATGGGGGCCAATTGAGATGTTATTATCCTCCCCATTATTAAAAGTTGGACCCAATGATATGGTGTTACCATCAGTCTTATTATATGTCACACCCATAGAAATTGCTCTGTTATCTCCTTGACCATAGGAGTTAGCCATGGATGCAGAAATGTCACCGCCAGAGTCCCTAACCTGATTGACTTTAACTTTTCTGAGTCCACCAAAATTAATACACCCTGAGGGATCCTCAATTCTGTGAGTCATAGACAAACCCATGGAGGAATTGCTACCATATTGATCATTGAAATCCTTTCTTCTCATATCCAAGCCCATACTTCCATTACCAGCAGAAGGAACATTCCTATCAACCAGATTGACTGTCTGAACAGCCTCAGATCCAAATAAGCTGCCCATGCTTCCAGTACCAGCAGAAGGAATGTTTCTATCAATCATATTGACAGTCCAAACATCCACAGACCCAAATAAGCCTCCCATACTTCCACTACCAGCAGAAGGAACATTTCTATCAACCACATTGACAGTCTGAACAGCCTCAGACCTAAATAAGCTGCCCATATTTACACTACCAGCAGAAGAATTTCTATCGACCATATTGACAGTCCGAACAGCTTCAGACCCAAACAAGCGGTCACTAAATTGAGCTGGAACCGACTGAAAACTGGAAGCATTATGCCATGGAGAAACATTCATGTCAGAAGTTCCCAAAACTGGCCTGTTACAAACACCTTCAACATCAAGTGCTTGCTTTTTACTGCTAAACAATTCTGGTCCAGTGGTATCCATAAACCACTGATGTCCACGCTTTGGTTCAATTCTTGAGGAACTATCATAGCTTATTTCTCCTTCAGTTAGACAACCAGCATCCCTTGGCATCCAAAAGCTTTTATGATGGAACAACTGCAGACACAATTACAGAACAAAGTCCCCTAGTCATACAAGTCACAATCTTAAATAAATAGAAGTCGCTCTTTATTCAAAGTGAGAGAATATAATAAAAAAATACATAAAACAAGCAAATTCACGCTTTATTTGTTCAACCAAGTAATAAACAACAACCAAGCGAGTTAACCGTACCTTCTTCTCAATGTAATTATAGTAGGACAATATTTTAAATCAGCATTTTAATTCTCAGCGTTTAACCTCCAAAGGAAAAGCTTTCCTAAAAGTTAAGAAATTAGTACAGGCACAAAACCATAGAATTTGGCATGTAGAAAGTACTCACCAACAGATCCACATAAAATCATATTCCACTTATAAGGTCTAATTTCATGAATAGCATAACAGACTCAATTTCTTGATGTGGAGATCTACATTTGCAAAATATGAAGCTCCACAACTAATATTCACCTACTACATTAATTTCAGTTACTATAATTACAGAGGACAAACACAAGTTTCACATTGCGTGTCGAATGCAACTAAGTACCATATTTCAAAAACTCTGTGAAAAGATTTCATAACATATCTTTTAATGTTAGTTAAATACGGCATGCATTATAAACGGAATTTGAAACGTTCGTGTTTAATTCGGCATCCAAGTTCGAAAAAAAAAAGTAAAATATTTGGCGGGAAAACAGTTGACTTATAAAATACGAATAAGGACATACGCGTTTAATGCGGTTTTGCTTTCAAAACTTTTGGCATATTTATATCCATTTCTATGAATACCTGTGCGTTTAAATATAAACAATTTTGAAAAAATAATAAATGAAAAAGTCATCAAATTCAATAAAAACAAATACAGGACAAGAAAAATTAGGACTTCAATTTACAATTGTACTGCTTTAACTTACAAACCATAATCCTAATCAAAACAAGCCTAAGTTATAAATCTAACCAGAGACTTTGATCTAAATTTACAATTCTTTTTACTTCAACTATGCTTCAATAATCTGGTAAAAAAAAAAAAAAAAAAAAAAAAGAAGAAGTATAGGCTTCAATAAAACCATACAAACTATAAACAGAACAAATTTAGCATCTTTGCCCTTTTCTTTGTGTGAGCCCAGCAACTAAATGTTTCATTATCCATACAAGTTTCATTTATCTTATTAATTATTTTCATATTATTAAGTAGGAAATTAAACATTTTCTCTCAAAATATTCAATTTCCCTTTCTATTTCTTTCCTTTCTAATTAATCCAGCAAAAAAAAAACGAAAACAAGACAATGATCAATTATAGGCTCAACAAAACAACAATTAAATCTCAACCGAAATATGAAAGCAAGAAACTGCTTAGCTGCTACATATTAATATACAGCAGCTCATAGTGGCATTTTTTCGAACAGTTGGAGGGCATAACAAGAGAGCACAAATTTCAGTCAAAATTCGGTCTAACAACCCATAAATTCACAAAACAGGCAACAGAATCACATGATTTCTTCAATAATCACCCAAAACATCAAGAAAAAGGCTGCCTAATAGTTTGATACTGACCACAATATAAAGTTGAGGAGGTCGTCTCTGCTTCTACTCTGTACTTCGAGCCTTCTACGGTACAGAAGGTCTCTGATTCTACTCGGTTCAGTCTGGTGGAGGTGATTTTTGCCGGTGGTGTCTCAGATAAAGAAGAAGGAGAAGAAGGCGCAAAGAAGGGGAAGGTTGCTGGGTTCAAAGTCTTCAGTTTCTTCGGTCAGATAGGAGGGCCTCGTGTTTCTAGCTCGTGGAAGCACGATGACCGGAGGCGGAGAGGAGGGAAATCGCAAGAAGGGAGGAACGGCTTCTTTTGTTTCTGTTCTGTCTGATTTGCCGCACCGAAAGTTAACCCTAAAATTTTGGGTTCGTTTTTTATCCCGTTTTAAACAACAATACGCGCATTGCGAATCAATAACTTATTACAATGAGATGAAAACTGAAAAATCGAGAGACAGAGAGCTCACTTTGGAGTTATCTTCACCGGTACGATTGCCGGAGAAATATCCGGCGAGGAATAGAGAGTAAGGCTGTGCTTGCTTGTTAAAAAATTAGTATGAAATTAACAAGAAAATGACTTTTTTTTGAAGTTTAGTACACTACTAGATATGGAAAGTCTGGGTTTAGGAGTTTTAATTGAGACGATAATTATACAGTAATGCTTCCATAGGATTGCTTGTCATGGGTGTTCATACCAACACCGTACACGTGGCAACTTGAAAGGTGATTTTTTTAGATGAGCTTTCTTTTTAGCAAAGCTTTTAAATATATGAAAGTTGGAGACTGTAACCGTCGGAGGTTGCCAAATATGGAGGGTGTTTTGGTAATGATGGCATGAAATTTTAATTAAAATGAAAACTTAAAAATTAACCATAAATAATGGGAGTGGAGATTTGTTTAAAAGTACTCCTGAAACCCAACAAATGCATATTCTAATAACAAAAATAAATTGTAATCCGTAGCCGTGGCCGATATATATTAAGTATTGTACCTTCATCTTCGTCATCAAAGAACATATTCATGAATCTCTAATTATCCAACCCAACAATGCAGGCCCACATGTCCTTTGTAGTCCCTGAGGAGAAATCATACATGCCTTACCGCATTTAAAAGGGAAAGAAGATGAGCAAATTCTACCTCTTCACATCTTACAATCATCAGAAAAGCATCCAAATCTACATACCAAACACGCTGCCACTAGAAAAATTACAAACACTCAAAGCCTCCATAACACAGATCTACAAAAACGATTTGATCTCCTTTAAAAACTTGTAGATTTGGGGAAGGAAACTCATACCAAAGGCAAACTTTGACCAAAGGGACAAAAATCCTCAATAAATTCATAAACAACCAACTAAAAAGTAAGAGAAAAACTATTAAAACTATCTCACACTATAGAGAACTAACGAAAAATTTAAAGAAAATGGGTGGCTACCATTGGTAAAATCACCGATGGTAACTACGCAACACAACATAAAAAAGTGGATTTTTAGAGAGAAGATAGAGAAAAGGGTTTTAAAAGAAAGAGAAAAGGATTTTATTTAAGAGTTGAGATTCGTTACGATTAGTAAAACCATCGACGGTAACTACTCCAACACAACACAAAGAAGAGTGTTTTTAGAGAGAATGTAGAGAAAAATGTTTTAAAAGAGAGAGAAAAGGGTTTTATTTGAGAGTTATATTCGCTACGATTGGTAAAACTCCGACGGTAACCACTGCAACACAACAGAATGTAGAAAAATAGGGTTTTTAAAGAGAGAGAAAGAAATTTATTTGAGAGTTGAGATTCTTTACGATGTGTCTTTAAATTTTAATTGGTTACTATTTCTGTCACTTTCGGGTATGATTTAGTGTTTGCGTATCCACAGAACGAATCCAATGAACTCTCAAACCCAAACACTTTTTTAAGAAGAAAATCTAGACATTTTAACTTTTTCATTTAAAAACTACATTTAATTTTACAATTTTTTTTATCAGGTGTGTTACATATATTTTCCACATGAAGAAATTACTATTAGGAAAATGTAAGGAAATAGCACTTTTTAAAAGATTTAAAAAGTAAATGGGATATATAATTTGGAAAATATAGGAATTAATATTTTTTATAAGGACCTACATTTATACACCTATTGAAGATAGTACATCACGATTTACTTTTCTTTCTTTTTTTTTATTTTTCTTTGAATTTTTATTTTTCTTTTGATTTCCTTTTGATTTTGTGTATAAAAGAGATGTTTGTAGTGATTTTATACAGATTGTGATGTCATTTATGCATAGAGAAATAGTTATACTCTTCTTATTTATTGGTGAGAGAGAAATGATTTTGGTACATATGAAGAATATATATATATATATATATATATATATATATATATATATATATATATATATATATACACGACTCATTTTCTATCCTAAATGAACTCTAACTGTAACATGTCTAATCCAAATTATATGTCATACATGCCGTCATTTTTAAGCATAACGCATTTTTACGATTTTATAGTATAAATATTATTTAAATTTGAGATTTCTTACATGTTAAAAAATTAAATAAATGTGAATATTATAAGAGATTAAGTTAAGTTATTTGAATAAACTAAGATTTTAAAACGTGTTTACAGTCGGTTGACGTAAATAAAGGTACATCTAGGGTTTTTCTCATCGCAACCGATAAAATGTCAGTAGCGCGAATAATTTAAAAGAAATTATTTTAAAATTAAATAATTTGGAAATAAATGTAATATATGAACATATTTGTTTTGAAAAACGACGATGTTGTAAATTTCGATTCCGCTGGGATTACCGAAGTACCAGAATCGATATTAAACTCCGACCGTGACGCAAATATTTTCAGACCCGATTTTATCGAAATTGTTACAATAACCATAATAATAATTATAATTATAATAATAATAATAATAATAATAATAATAATAATAATAATAATAATAATAATAATAATAATAATAATAATAATAATAATAATAATAATAATAATAATAATAGTAATGATAAATATAGAATGAAAATGTAGAAAGATATGTATGATATATATGTATAATGAAATTAAAATGAAAGTGAAGAAAATATATATATATATAAGGTTAAGAAAATAAAGGGTTTTGATATATTTGTGCATATATGAAAATCAACAAAAGATAAGAAGGGAAAATATATAAGTAAATGGGTATAAAAGGTGGTGAAAACATAAAACTTAATAGAAGGGTAAGGAAGAATCAAAAGTGGTAAGGTGTAAAGTGAAAGAAAACAAAAGTGAGAGTTGGAATAGATTTTAGGATTATCTAGAAGCAAGAAGCAAAAGGTTAGAAGAGAGGAAAGAGAAAGAACAAAAGAGAGGGATGAGAACCAGAAAGAAGAAAAATAGAGAGAGAAGAAAAGAAAAGAAAAGAAAACAAAAAAGAGAAAAGAATGAAGAAAAGCTTGGTTCAATAGTTTCTTTACAGTCCATGGGAGAGATAGAAGACATTAGAACAAAGAGAGAATATAAAAGACAGAAATAAAGGAAAACAGTAGGATAGTGAAAACAGAGTAGAAGAAGAGAAGGAGGAAAAAGAGGAAAGAAAAAGAAAAGTCTACGGGGTACCTAGGGTGGTTAGGAAAGCTTGATGGAGTTTCTGGGAATAAATTGGTGGCGAGAAACGGCCAGAAATCCGTTTGGAAAATCGAAGGAGAAAATAGAGCTTCGGGCTCTAACGCAGGCCTGAGGAAAAAGAAGCTCCAAAATGACAGCTCAGGCTGTGTTTTGGGGAATTTTTCCTCCTAGGTACCTGAACTTCATAAAATTATATTTTGGTCCTTAAAGTTTATAATTTAATGCAATTTAGTCCTTCCAGCAAAATTTTAATTATTTTCAATTTAGTCCTACCGAATTTAAGTTCTGGCAAACTTCATTTTGGTCGCTGAAATTCTGGCGAACTTGCAAATAAGCCAAACAGAACTTTTAATTTCTTTCAATTGGGTCTATCCGCCCAAATTAACTTTTGAATATTATAATTTGACCCCTAAACTTGCTACCAAAGTTCAATTAAGCACCTGAAAACTTTAAAAATTATTCAATTGAGTCTTTTTTGGTTGAAATTGAATTTATTTTTATAAATTTGACTAATTGGCTAATAAATTGAGTTAATTAGTTATAGTTATTGTTAAATATAATTAGTATATGATAATTGAGCTTGAAATTAAATATAAATGGCATTGATAATTATTTTAATATAGTAAACATGTGTTATAAGTTAAAATTCAAAGGAAATAGAAATATTATATAGTTAAAATTAATATGCTAAAAGATAATAAATATTAAATCATACACCTTATTATATTGTAATTAAAGGAAAAGTAATTATTTATATATGAAATTATATAGGAACGTCTAAAATAGGAGGAGAGCGGGGGAACAACACGAAACCTGATCTAGATCGCAACTGAGAGGTAAGTATAAACTTATTTACTTGTTTTATTTGTGAAATGAATGGTTGATGAAATGACAAATTACTTTGAGATTAAACTATTTGGATTGGTATTGAAGTCCGGTCAATTGATTTATGGGATCTTGATTATATATGTTGTTTTAAACTATTTGTACCGGTATTGAAGTCTAGTCAACTGATTTATTTGATATTATGGTTATATGATGATTGAATTATTTGGATCAGTACAAAAACCCGATCAATTGAATTGTTTACTTAAATTATATGATAATTGAATTGTTTGGATCGGTATTGAAGCACAGTCACTTGACTTAATTGATAATTGAATTATAAGTGATTTTGGTTATTGAGTCGGTACTGGAATCCGACCAATTGACCTATTGAGACTTATTATTTGAAATTTAACTATTTGGACCAGTACTGTAATCCGATCAATTGTAATTATCGTTTTTTATTAAATGATGTGTTACATCCTCTCTTATACCTTACGTCATAAAACATGTCATTTTTTTAACATTTTAAATTCTCATTTTTACCTAAGTCCAATTCAAACATTAACATACATATAACCAAAAGCATAAACCAAATATCAAACATAACGTAATACAATCCTTTAATTACAAACCAATAACCTATTTATCCCAAAACTTTATTAGCAGAACATATGACTTATAAACATAACCAAAATATATAACATATTGCTATTACTCTTTAAACATGTTAACGTTTTTCACATATTTACAACATACATAATTATGTCATTCATATCATACATGTATAGCATATGACATCTCTTCTCTTTTACTTTTACTTCTAGTTAATCCTGTTTTACTCTGCACTATAAGCATATTCAAACATAACATGCTTTAACTTACTATATCACAACACACAAGCACTATTAACATATAATAACTCTACATGTAATGCAATGTCGTCCAACATGCATATGACATGTCATACTTTATTTACTATATCACATATTCATTTAATCATAGGCATTATTAAATATATTACAAACCATATGACAAAAATCTACATGATAGGATGATTCTAATGATGAAATGCGAGAGAGAGATCCTAAGCTTCGGCTGACCGACCCAGAGGAATGACGATGGAACTGACGCTGTCAGTTGCCCCAAAGAAAACCTGGAATCATATAAAGACAATTTAATGAGTTGCGAACTCAGTAAGTGCAAACTATATAATATAAACAAATCACTAAAACATAATTGCAAAATATTAAACAGAACCTGTCAAAAGAATTTATCTCTTAGGATTTCTCTTATCCAAATAATCACAGATACTATAATCTATGTTACTTTACATATCCATATTAGTCAACACATGTTCATATAAAAATGTAAACATAACATATAAACCAGACATGTAATTCGGTTAATAATAACTTATCAAAACAACATGATTCCAGATCATATTCATCGTTTCATAACATAGCAATATCAAACAGCAGACCTGAAAACACATGCTGCGATTTGTACGAGTCGCATACTCAAAAAGTGCTAAACAAAACAATATCATATATCAAATAAGGCAAATCATCAATGACATATCAACATTGCTCGATATTAGGTCATATATGACATATATATATCAAATCATCTCTTAAAATGCCTAATGACATGTCATTCCTTTTTCTTTAGTTGTGATTTATCGACCAAGTGTTACCCCGAGAATTTCATGGCATATTAGTAACTATAGCTGGCCAGCAAACCTGTAAGACCGGTATCGTCGGTCAAAAAGGGATCTGTGGATCAACTTTTATTATGCAGTATTCACCAGATCATTCTGCATCGTATAGGACCCGTAGGTCTCTCTATAACATATAGGACCCGTAGGTCTTTCTATATCAAATAGGACCCGTAGGTCTTTCCATCAAATCATATAGAAACCGTAGGTTTCTCTCGTGAAATATGCAAACATTGGCTACGATAATCACAACGGCCATAATTAAGTTCTGTGAACATGTACTTGTAAATCATACTTGTCATATCGTCATATTTCATATAATCATATGATCGGGTTTCATTATCGGTTAACAATAACATGTATATATCATATAAACCAGATCAATTAATTCAACTGGTCGGATTTCAGTACCGACTCAGGAACCATAAACATAACAATTCATATATCACACATATCCAATTGACCGGACTTCAGTACTGGTCCAAACAGTTTATCCAAAACATATAACAGCAGTTCATACCTCATAGGTGACCAGATCTCAATCCCAGACTATACAGCTCAATGAATCATAATTGGAAATATCACAAAATTCATATCAAACACATATAAGTAAGTGGCCTTAGCACTTACCTCACTGCTGTGAATTCGGGTGGCCCTCGGGTTCCTTATCAAATAACTCAGTTGGCCGGATTTCAGGACCGACTTAGGAACCACAAGCATCACAATTCATATGTCAAATATCTCTAAGTGACCGAGCTTTAGTACCGATCCAGACAGTTTAATAATACTATAACATCTCTGATGTCGATCCCGACGCGAGCGACGACTTTTCCGATTTTTAATTAAACCGAAAAACTTAGGATTTTTTGTTTTTTGAAAAAGCAGTGATAAAATAATTTTTGGGATGATTGCCGAACTGGTCGGTCTTAAAATTTAGAGTCGCCACCCGTCGGGAAACCGGTTTTAAAAACCAAATTAATTAAGAAAAATGACTCCGTTTTTTAATTAGGATAAGGCACTGGTTTGAACCAAAAACTGGGTAAGAGGGTTGGGTACGTTTGTAGCACCTCACTCTTATAACCTATGTCATAAAAACCGGCCTTTTTTTTTTTGACGTGACAGTATTCACTACCTCGACGGTACATTACCAACATATATATATCAATCACTTATAGGCATGCTATTCGACAAACATCATTTTGTTTAAACCCACTAAGGTTTAACTTAACCATTCTCAAAACTATAAAAATTTTAGGGATACAGGGCATGATTAAATATAACATTAGATGGACATGCCATTAGATAATCCAAAAGTTATAAACCTAACATTACTTAAATACATGCCATTAACTATATAATATAAGGTTTATAGAACAAGCGAAAGCCTCAAATTGTTATATATACATCTCAACAAAAGCATGCTAAATGTAAAAGGAAAATTTTCTACAGTATTCAAATGATTCTCTAGTTCTTTACTGTGTTACAATTTTTGTATTGAGATTTATGGGCCATATAGATTAATATTTAAGGATAGATTTTACCTTCCTTTTTCCCTTTTTCAAAAAAATTGAAATGCCACTAAATCGCCACTACCCCAAGTCAAACTGGTGCTTGCTGTTGCACCAGGGTGGTGTTTCCAGTGGCGGACGGGTCAGTAACGCGTAAACTCAACCAGCTTCCGAAGGGAGATGCGAAAATGCTAAGGAACGATGGGAGGAGAGAGGCCTAGATTCCCGCTGGGCTGACCTATGCACAAATGGCGAGTGAAGCCTCAGTACTTCACTCGGACTGCCGACCTGAAACACATATTGCGATTTGGATGAGTCGCATACTCAGTAAATGTAAAACCAAACATAAAGCAATAAGCACATAAAGCAATTTATCAATAAAATCAAGCAATCTTATAATCTCA
>CANUEY010072129.1:0-16594 GCA_948099555.1 Croton setiger | reverse complement strand
ATCTATAGGAAGGTTGACCGATGGATAATTCCGGTCTTCCTCATATGGTTACAGGGAGGTTTGGCCGATGGTTAATTCCGGTCTTCCTCATATTTGATACAGGCAGAGGTTTTGGCCGATGATTAATTCCGGTCTTCCTCTTATATGTTTTGGGTTGAGTTGTGTGACCTACGGTATTCCGGTGTCTCGCTCAACCGCTGGATCCAGCTACAGGTATTTGATATGGGTGAAATTCCCGGGGCAAAGCGTTGAGTCGGTAATCACAACAAATTAATAAAATGGAACTTCATAGCATACGGCACATATTGCATTGATATAGTTGTTTGCGAAATGATGTTTGTCGAATAGCATGCTTATATGTGATTGACATATGTATGCCTATATATACAAATATATGTTCGTGTGATAAGTAGGGAATATTGTCATCCAACACATGTCAAGAAAAAAAAATGGCCTGTTTTTATGACATCGGAATTTAGAATGAGGTGTTACATTTCCTGTTTTACAATTTGCAACTTCATTATAAAAAATGTCCAAATTGATGTTGTTGTACCATCTCTATTGATAGTTTAAATTCAATCTTGATTCTGCTAATGAATGGCCCAATATTGTTTATATGCATGCATTCTTGAATTAGGGACTAATTCATACATTTGGTATGGTTCATGGGTTGTTTTGGAAAAATTAAGAATAGTTGATGGAATATGTGCATAATTTTGATGTTTTAAGAACTATTTGCATGATTTTCTAATTGGCAAGGACCACTATTGTAAATTGGCAAGACCCAGGGACCTTTCCGTAATTTTACGTATTTGTTTTAAATATGTTATTATATATATATTTGTGGGGTATTTTAGGGTTTAATCTAATAATTTGCATTTCAATTGGGTAGAATGTAATTTAATTAGGACCATAATTTAATTATTTTCTCTTAAGGAGAAAGAATAATTAGTTTTAGGAATATGAATGATTTATATTTCTACACTTTATATTTCGCTTTTTACCGCTTCAATAGATGAATTTATTTGTGCAAATGACCTAAAAATCATCAATTAGGAACATCGCTAGTATAATCATACAATGACTTTTTCAATAAAATCAAACTTAAAATTTGGAAATTAAACTAACCTAAGAGGCTGGTTTTTACCAGGCAGCGATTTAAGTAAAACTTAAATCGTCGTACTCAACCCCTTTATCTGAATCTCTAATTTTGACTAGTGCCTTTTGAAAATTAAAAATTGAGTCAATTTTTGGAAAATTAAAATTGGTGTCTCGAAATCCGGTGTCGACTATAAAGTTTTTCAAAGACTGACTAGTTTCTGCACCACGCACATTCAAAAATGCTTTGTCACTATCTTTTTTGTAAAAAAAAAAATTTCAAAAAAAACCGATCTACATCACGACGGTTTTACCGATGTTCCGGCCACCATTTGATGCCTACAGCTCCTTGAACCTCAAGGCCACCTTCCCGAAGGGCCATGCACGACGGCTGACCTTCTTTCTCTCTCTTTTTTATTCCTTCTCTCTCTTTACTTTGTTTTTCTTTCTTCACCGTTTTTCTGTGTTTTTGGGTTCTAGGTTCCCTTTCTTTCCCTTCTAATCCATTCTTACTCTTCCTTGGAATGTATAGGACCTCTGTAACTAACCCAGTTCTTCTTCTTTTCTCTTTTCTTTTCTTTTCTTTTCTTTTCTCTTTTCTTTCTCTATTTCTGTTTTCTCTTTAACTCTCCTCGTTTTTCTTCTATTTTTCCACCTATTCAGCCTTCTTTTAGAACCTAACGGCTTATGTTTCAAGTTCCAATACTCTTCCTTTACACCTACTTCATTTCGTAAAATTGGGTCCGAAAATATTCGCGGCTCGATTAGCGCCCAGTTCCGACTTCGATACCTCGGTTATGCCTGCGAAACCAAAATTTACGAGGTCTTCGTAAAAATACAGTTTCCAAAACAATAATATTCTTATATTATATTTACTTTTCAATTCATTTAATTTAATAACAATTTCTTTTTAATTATTTGTGCTACCGACGTTTTATCGGTCGCGATAAATAAAACCCTAGACTGTACCTCTTCTACATAAACCGACTATAAACAAGTCTTACAACTTAATTTCTTCATATAATTTAACTTAATCTCGTATAATTTTCATATATATTTAATTTCTTAGCTTGTAAGAAATCTCAAATGAAAATGATGATTATGCGTCAAGAAACATAAAAATGCACTTATACATATAATGATATCTTGTATGATGCTCAATTTTCGCTAGAGATGTCACACATATCCTTAGTTACGTATGTTGAATTATTTACGAACCTTGAAACTCAAGAAATTCATATATTCAATTTAATATTCACTTTATAATTATCCCTTTTAACGACTCGCACTACCATGTTCAATCAGTCGCAACAAATAAAAACCCTATCGGCCCCCCTCTTATACAAGTGCCGATGATTAGTAAGTCCTAACACCTAAAGTATTCATGTATTTTAAATAAATTCTTATAAGGTTCATGTGACATCCCAAAATCCTAGCCTACGTCGTTCCGACATCATTTTCATGTATTACGTGCATTTTCATTAAAATGCATCATGATTTGATTTGATAATTAAGTTAAATATGAATTATATGATTTGAATATGATAATATATGATCTAAATAAGAATAATAAGCTATGTTTTAGGTTCGTTTTCCGTCGGAAGACATAAACGGAGCTAATTATGGTTTTCGACCTGTGCGATCGAAAAATGGTGGAATCGCGTAAAATATGAACCAAATGATTTTGATATTTTGATATGTGTTTATTAACATGTTTTAAAGAGTTTTGGAACCCTAATTTTATGACGACGTCGTACGGTTACGATTCCGCGAAAATCGTCGAGGTTTCGGAGTTGGATTAGGGTATCGACCGAACCGCGAATTATTTTTGGATTTCGATTTTTTATGAAACTTCAGACACATGTTATACGTATTATTTTGACACCAAAAACAAGTTTTAAATAGGTGCTGGCTATGTTTAAGGGATTGAAATTAAGATTTGAAAGATTGGAATGAAAGAATGAAAATGCTTAGGGCTTATTTGATATAGAAAGTCCTGCGGGTCCTATATCTACAGAGATGATCTTCGGATCTTACAGAGAGAGGTTTGACCAACGGTGTTTCCGGGTCTTCCTCATTTGCTGGATCCAGCTAGTGTATTGATACAGGTGAAATTCCCGGGGCAACACTAGGTCGATAATCACAACTAAAGAACAGAGAAAATATGACATTAGCATGATATGCATACAGGGAATGACTATATGATAAAGATGTTTATATGACAGTGTTGTTTATATGATAATGTTGTTTATATAACAGAGATGGTTATATAATAGAGAAGGTTATATAACAGAGATAAATATTTGACAGAGATGCTTAATATGATAAAGAAGGTTTCGAGGTTATAATTTAATATTACTGCTTTATGTATTTTTATTTGCTTAAATGTGGTTTACCTTTACTGAGTATGTGACTCACCAAATCACAATATATGTTTCAGGTCTGCAGTCCGAGTGAGGTACTAAGGCTTCACTCGTCTATGCACAGGTCGGTCCAGGAGGAATCTAGGCCTCTCTCCTCTCACAGTCCATATTGTATATGTTGCATATAGTGTGTTTATGTTTTGTGCTGTAAGCATAATATTATACAGTTTTTGGCATGTAATGTGGTGCTATTCTTATAGCTTTTTAGATAAACTGTTGTTTAATCCATATGTTTATATATGTAATATATGTTATGCCTATATATGTTTATAGTGCAGTGTATAACCAAGTTAATCTTAAATAGGATAAAGAGAAAAAGTTGCTTGTATGGTTATATGTTAAATATGTGATTGATATATATATATATATATATATGTTTGTAAGATAAAAATGGAAACAACGTCATTTGACGTATGTGTTAATAAAAAAGGCATGTTTTATGACATAAGAGTACAGTAAGAGGTGTTACAAAAGGAACCTCAACTTTCGAAAAAGAACCTGCCCAAACCCTTGTCATTAATCTGGAGGAATCACCCTCTAAAACCACTGAGTCGGAGTTTCAAAAGACGAAAGAAAAACTTGAGGCTTTAGAAAGATTCATTACTGCCCTGAAAACCGACAAAGAACTTGTAGACAAGGACTCCTTGTCTTTGTTTCCTGAAAAACGATAAAGCATTTTTTGTTGCGGTGCCGAACGAGTCGGTCTTAAAATTTATTTTGAGTCGCCACCCATTTCGGGAACCGGTTTTTAGAAAAACCAAAAAAGTTGACTCCGTTTTAGTTTTTGGATAAGGCAAGTCCGAACAAAAAATTCTGAAGTAAGAGGGTAGGGTATGTTAGCCGAAATTTCAGTTCGACTAACGCCCGGATTTACCGGCCTCTGAAACCAATTTAGATTTTCCAAAAATTAAAAGTTAAGACTGTTATTTATGAAAAACCGACTAGCGATGTTCCTAAATCGGTGATTAAAATCGTTTTTACAAACACAAAACAGAAAGTAATAAATTGCGAAAATTTAAATTGCAGAAAAATAAAACAGCCCTTAATTCTAAAATATTCTTTCTCCGATTCCGGAGAAAATAATTACAAACGATTTCTAAAAATTTACATGCTACCCGATTTAATCCCCGAATTAAATCCCGGTGCCCAAAATAAACAATTTAAGGCAATTATGGAAAAATTTACAAATGAGTCCATGAAAGTTCAAAAATTACAAAAAGATCCCTCGAGAAGGGAAAATTACCATTTGACCCATAAACATTCAAATATTACAAAACAACACACAAAACATATAAAACATGTCAATTTAACAATTGGGATGCAAAATATGTAAAATTACATTTTAATCCTTATATTTTCCAAAATTACATTTTTACCCCAAAAGTTATTTTTATTACTAAATTAACCCTTAAACAGTTTAGACATTCAAAAGGTCAATTTGGTTCAAAAGTGAGAAATTACCATTTTGGTCCCCAAAGTTTGGAAAATTGCAATTTGGTCCTTGTTTTGCAAATTATATCAAAACAGCTCTGCATTCATACCAAATGACCAAACAACACAGATAACATGCATGAACATTCACCACAAGCAAAAACATGTAAAATTTCCATTTTAGCCCTCCTAATATTGCCAAATTACCAAACTGCCCCTATATTTTCTCAATGATTCCAGAAACTGTTTCAGTGTCATTATCATTCAAATTAGCCTTATACCCCAAGAATCAACAAAAACAGTCCACACAATCCAGATTTTATGCATGAATGGTTACTACACTTTATTGTTATTACTTCATTTTATTTAACATATATTCTCCCTCCTTAACAACAATACATAACAGATTCCAACAAAAAAGGACACCAACTCATGCATGACATTAAGGTAAAACTAACAGACTAAAATTCTATGATCATTTACAACAGGCTAGGGAAGTAAGCAGATTTGACATATTACTAGTCAACATGTTATAGGTTCAGTCAAATGCATAAGGATGTGAGACTGATATTAACAATACTAAGTGAGCTCGACAACATGCAAATTTCAACCCTATTTGATGATCATTGACAGTAGAAAACAACAACCAACATTCCAAATAGAAGAGTCAACCATAACACATTCAAACAAATAACATCACTGAAGTTAACAACTTCAGGCAGCCTCCTTTACCAGCTTTCAGACAAACACAGAAACATCAAAGTGTGAGCATGAAACCAAATTCTGATTTCCTCCACCATATCTCAACAACATCATGTTTGATCACAATATGATGTCATATCTGGTTTACATGTGACAATCATCCCCTTGATGCAAAACAACCACCAAAATGACCAAAGCAAACCAGGTAGTTTCTATACTATTACAACAATCACAAAAAATGCAACATATAAACCCTATGAAGGCAATTTCTATTTCTGTCCACAGAATGCTCATTGCAAGAAATGATAGGGAGAAAACTGCCCTAGATGACATTCATGTTCATACCATACACTAGATGTTCATGATTGCTCAATGAAGACTGGAAACAGAATCATACAAAGGAAAGCAACACACAGGGGCAATATTGAAGAATCAAAAGGGAAGCAAAACAAAAATGGCATGGAATCTGCTTAGACAAATAACACACAGGTTGACCATGCCTTAACAGAACCAGCATTCATCATTGAATCAAAGGCATGATAACACAGAAACACAACCATAATCATGTTCATGGCTTAAACAGCTGGAGAGCAACATCAATCTATTTATACTTCAGAACTGACAGTAGCATATGTCTAACAGAAACAACATTATCAGTTAAGGGACATCAACAGCTACTGGACAGAATCACAAACATACGACAATGGCCAAACACAATTCAGTCCGACTCCCAGCAGAAATCAGACATATTTTAATTAAAATCGAAATGGAAAAGAGAATAGGGAATTCCCTAGAATCATTCAGCTTTTATTGAAATTATCCAAAAATCTTTACAGCAGGAGATCTTCTTTACAGTTTCAAAAATCAAAATGAAATAAAAGGGAAAACACACAGAAACCCCTAATTCTAATTTGAAGAACCCTAATTTTAAAATCCCCAAATTGAATACAGAAATCCCTATTTGTTACAGAAAGAACCCTAATCCCAATTACAGAAAGTGAAAACCCTAGAATCTAAACTGAAGAATACTTTCAATTTTTCCCAAAAGGTTCCCCCAATCTCTCTCTGATTTTTCTTGCTCTCCCAAAAAAATCTTCCCCCACTCGAACTGCTCCAGAGTTTCCCTTTTCAACGGAAATCCTCGTGGCTTCTGGCTGGCCACATCCTCGTGTGACTAACAGCCACTTGCAGTCGCCGCTACCGATTGCTTTCAATCTCTTCGTCCCTCTCAGCTTCATCTTATCTTATTTCTCTTCCACTTTTTCTTTCTCCAATTTTCCTAACTTCTTTTATTTCTCTTCAATTTAATCATTTTTCCTATTTTTCTCCAAATTCTCTCAATTAAACCCTTTTCTAATTAATAAATAATTAAAAATTTAAAACATACTACGATTAAAAAAATCGAAATAAAAATCAATTGAAAATAAAATATAGAACATTTGCCATTTTAATCTTAAAATTGATTTTTAAGATTAAAATAAAAAATCATTCTTTTTAAATACTTCTTTTTTTATTATATTTTTCTTTTGCAAATTGAAAAATAAAAGCGCACCGAAAAACATATATTTTTGTAAATAGAAGGGAAATTTTGAGAATTTCTTAAACTGCGCCAAGGATTAAAACATTGAAAAATATTTTTGGGAAGAAAAAAATCGAGCTGATCGGAATTCTGGATATCTCAAGCTTGGAACTCCTATCATCATCTGTTATTTTTCGGGGGCAAAAATCAAGCGTCAACAAAGATGCCCAACATGGACAAGTTTAATGGTACCTCTTGCCCTAAGACCCACCTGAAGATGTATGTGGGAGCCTTAAACCCCTTTGGATTAAGTACCGAGCTCTTAGCTCAACTGTTCCAACAATCCCTCACTAGTGCTGCCCTAAGATGGTTTGTGAGCCTAAACAGATCAAAGATCAAAACCTGGGAAGATATCTGTAATGCCTTTAACACCCAATACAGTTACAACATTGAGGTGGATGTAACCCGAAGGGAACTTGAAACCACCAAACAAAAGAATAATTAACCCTTTTCCTCGTTCCTTACGAGATGGAGGGAAAAAGCCACCCAAATGATTAACTGACCCTCTGAACAAGAACAAGTCGATATAATCATCAAAAACCTACTCCCAGTTTATCAATCCCAACTTCAAACACAATACCTACCTACCTTTCATTCACTCATTGCTACTGCCACTAAGGTAGAAGACCTTATAGAGTTGGGTCAACTTAAAGATAACTCAACTAGATACAAGAAACCAAACCTTATTGGACCAAGTAGAGTGAATGAAGTGGCCAGTATTACCCCAACCAACCCTTTGAACCTAAGCAACAACCAACGAAGGAGAAATTATACCGATCTCGGAATGCCAATCACTTTAGTCTTCTGAGAAGCAGTAAAGGCCGGATACCTCAAACCTTTGGAGGCAAGGCCACCACCCAACCCATTACCCCTCAACTATAAAACCAATGAGTACTATGAATTCCACCAAGGAAATGGGCATAAAACCGAAGCCTATTGGACCTTAAAAAGGCGGATTCAAGACCTGGTTGACAACGGGTCGATTATCCCCAAAACTAAACCCAATATCAATACAAATCCTTTACCCAACCATGGGGTAAATGCCATAGCAACTCAAGAGGAATCGTTTGATCCTTTCAAGCTTTTCTTGGAAATGAATAACATTTGTGTCTTGAATCTGAATGACCTGTCCGAAGAAGTTAATGCCATAACCCGAAGTGGAAGGCAGTATGAACCCATTGTTCTGGTGAAAGTGCCAAACCCACTAAGGGGAGGAACCCCTGAACCAAAAGAGGACCCAATCCTAACCTAGTTAAAGAAAACCCAAGCAAGAGTATCCATATGGGAACTTTTGGCCTCATCTTTCCCTTATTGCTAAGCTCTTTGGAAGGCGCTAAGCCAGCTCTAAACATTGGTTAAAGTAAGCCCGAAACGCTGGTAACTACTTTAACCCAAGCCTCGAAGACACAAAATATTGGGTTCTTAGATGAAGACCTACCAGGAAACTGAGGTAATCATAATGAAACCCTTTACATCACAGTTCAAACCAGAGACAAAACTGTGCCCATGGTACTCGTTCACAATGGGTGAGCTTTGAATGTATGCCCTTTGAGAGTAGCAAGCTGTTTGGGTCCAGAAGCTTCCGATTTTACACCTTCCGATCAAATAGTTAAGGCATATGATAACACCTGAAGAGAAATTTTAGGGGATGTCACTCTATTAGTCACCATTGGGCCAATCTAAAATGGAGGTCCCTTTTCAAGTAATTGATGTCCCTCCTAGCTTCAATCTCCTCCTTGGAAGGCCTTGGATACACCAAGCTAGGGCTATACCCTCCTCTTTACACTAGAATGTTAAGTTCCCTTACATGGATAAGATCATCACATCCAAGCGGACAATTATAGTCAACTTAAAAGCACTAAGGACAGTCTCTCCTTGAGGTTAATCCTGAAAACTCAAGCATAACCCTTTCTGGATTCCAATATGACACCATCCAATGCATAGAAGGTGGGTGTCAAGTCCTTATGTTCTCTTTGATTTTGGGACATTACAGATTCATTGCATAGTAAAGTTGATGTTAAAAATGTCCTACCTCCCTAGGATGACTATGGCTAAGCTTGGAAAACATACCCTTCAATGCATGCTTGGGAAAGTCCAGTTGCCAATGGAACCTTCGGTTTGGGATATGAGCCAACAGAAGAGGGCCTAATGAAAATGGACCTTAAACCTTAAAGAACCCCTGGTTCACGCAAAAGGGACATTACAATGCGTCCCTACTTCAGAACCCTCAATGGCTACTTTGTCAAGCCAGGAACAACAATTCCTTATTGTGGTTTCCAAGAGCCTTTCTACTGCTCTAAAGCCCAAAAGATGCTACCGGGAATAGAAATTTTTGCTAATGTGCTAAAAGAAAAAGAGGAGCCATTCATCCAACATATGGAAGACTTTGTGCAACCTAGTCTCTTTGATGAAGTTGCAGTGATTTCAAACTTTGAAGAACTCCTGAACCCAGTCTGTTTGATCAAGTCAGCTCAAGAACCTCTGGCCAATTGGTATACTAAGAAGGAACAACCTATTGTCCAACCTAGTGTCAATCCAAACCTAGAGTCTACTCTTGTACAACTTGAGTCAAGTCTCCCTGAGTCGTCCAACTCAAGTCTTGAGTCTAATGTAACCATTGAGGATAATTTCCTCTCTCTCAATAATAATACTCCAATTTTTTATTACCTCGTTTGTCAATCTTCCCAAGTACATTCTGGCAAAAATAAAGAAAAAATAGAAATAAAAGAAACAAAAGAACAAATAAAAATTGGCAAAGAAGATGAATTTACATACATTGCATGTGATTGTACACACAAAGATCAAATTGCTGGGTGCCTCAAGAAGTTCGTCGATTATTTCATGTGTAAGCCGAGCGACGTCACGGGGTTAGATCCAGCCATTGCAGTACATAAGATTCCAAATTTTCTGAGGGCAAAGCCGGTTAAATAGAAGTTAAGAAGAATGAAGCCATAATGGTATTTGAAAATCAAAGAAGAAGTAACCAAGCAGTTAGATAACAAGTTCATAGAGCCCATTTCTCAAACTACTTGGTTAGCCAACATAGTGCCAGTTCCAAAGAAGGATGGTAAAGTAAGGATGTGTGTGGATTACCAGGACCTAAACAAAGCTTATCCTAAGGATGACTTTTCTTTACCACATATTGACTTACTTGTTGACCGGATGGTCGGACATGAGATAGTCTCCATGACTGATCTTGCTGTAGGGTACAACCAGATAATGATGTATCCTCTAGACAAAGAGAAGACAACCTTTATCACAGAATGTGGTACTTACTGCTATAGGGTCATGCCTTTTGGGTTGAAGAATGCCGGGGCAACTTAACAAAGAATGACTACCATCATCTTCCATGACATGATTCATAAAGAAGTGGAGGTATATGTCGATGACATGGTCATTAAGTCAAAGTTAGCCGAAAGACATGTTCATGAGCTTGAGAAGTTCTTCCTTAGACTTCGAAAATACAATTTAAAGCTCAACCCAGCTAAGTGTCTCTTTGGTGCAACTTCTGGAGTATTCCTAGGTCACTTGATCAGTAAAAGAGGTATTAAGATTGATCCTTCCAAGTTAAAGGCAATCTTAGAAATTCCACCTCCAAAAATCGAAAAAAAAATTCCGAGGTTTTCTCGGGAGGCTACAATACATCAACTGATTCATCTTACAATTGGCCGACACTTGCGATCCAATCTTCAAACTTTTAAGAAAAGGAGTTTCCCGAGAGTGGAATGAAGAATGTCAGAAAGCCTTTGAAAAGGTCAAGCAATATTTGCTAACTCCACCAGTCCTGCAGCCTCTTAGGTTGGGGAAGCCATTATTGCTTTACTTATCAGTGACCGATGAAGCCATGAGAGTTTTACTAGCTCAACAAGCAGAAGACTCTAAAGTCGAAAATGACATTTACTACCTTAGCAAAAGGATGCTGGAATACGAGTTTAAGTATAACCGGATTGAGAAGTTGTGTCTAGCCTTAACTTGGGCTTGCACAAACCTGCAGCACTACATCTCATCTTACACCACTTACGTCATTGCAGAATCGAGTCCCTTGAAATTCCTTATGGAAAGGCCTGTTTTGGACAGTAAAACGGCCAAGTGGGTATCAGTGCTCGCAGCCTTTGATTTAAAATTTATCCAAAGAAAAGCAGTCAAAGGTGGAGCCATGGCAGATTAGTAGGCTAAGTTACCCGTTACAGATCAAATGCAAGAGATAGAATATTCTCAAGCCCGATAAGGGTAAATTTTTTATAGGTCCCTGAGGTTTTGCCTAATATACTCTAGGGTTCCTCTATTTTGGAAATTGTATCATCGGGTCCCTCAGATTTAAAAAATTATACTATCAGGTCCTTCTATCCAGAAACAACGTTAGTCATTGAAAAAGTCAATGATTTTTTTTTCAAAATAACAAAACTACCCTTTGGTTTATTTGAATCGAACCATGGTTTATTTGAATCAGACTATCCTAATTAAACCCAATTTTAAATCAAACCCTTATTATTATTATTATAAATTATTTATAGGTCCCTAAGGTTTTGCCTAATGTACTCTAGGGTCCTTCTATTTTGGAAATTGTATCATCGGGTCCCTTAGGTTTGAAATAATAGACTCTCAGATCCTTCCGTCCACTTTGGTCGTTAGTGAGCCGTAAAAGTAAAAGGATTTGCATTTAAATTTTCAAAAATCCCAAAAATACCATCCCCTATGTATTTGAGAACAGAAAGGCAGTTATTGAGAAAGAAGAAGAACGTTAACAAAATACCCAAATTCATCTCTTTCTCATTATTCCTCTGTCGTCTGTCTTCCTCAATCTGAGCCACGGCTAGGGTTCATTGTCGGTCTGTTCAAATGCAGAAGGTGGCCTCGGCATGCGGTTACGTGGAAAACAATGCAGCATCTGTGGGAAGCCCGCTATAATTAGGGTTTCACAGTCGGCCAGAAATCCTAACAAGCTATATTTCTGTTGTCCTGAAGATGGGTGCTAGGGTTGGCTTGGGTGGTGCCTGGATGCAAAAAATGTGAGGAAGAGAGACAGTTTCTGAGAAATGAGGAATGAAGGTGGTTTAGCAATGAAGGTGGAAGCAAGTAGAGAAGAGTGGAGGAAGATTGTAATAGAGATGGCAGCAATTAAGACAGATTTAGGGTTCCTGAAAACTATATCTGGATGTGTTTATGTGTATGTTTGGTTATTTTGATTGTATTAGTGTTTGTAATTGGGAAGATAATGTAATTGACAATTCTCCATTAATGAAAAGAATTCTTTTATCCAGAATTTGTGTATGTTGTTGTCCATTGATGAAAAGCATTTTGTTATCAATAATGTGCAAAGTTGTTGTGCTGTTCTGGTTTATCCAGTCTCTGCTAAGGAAATTTGTTTGCCTAAAACTTCCTAGAATGTCTCTACAATGTCAGTTGGTGTATGTTTGTAATGTTAGTTGAGGCTGGAATGGACTGAACTTGTATATGATAAATGTTTGAATGATCTGTGAGTAGAGCAATTTGAATGAAAGGGACCTAACAGTTTGATATATCAAAATACAGGGACCTAAGAGTATAATATTTATAAACTTAGGGACCCGAGAGTTTTCCTTTTGTAAAAGTGAAGGACCTGAGAGTATAATACTTTGGCACAAAATTGGCATTAATGCAAGCAGAAAGTAGAGAAATCCAAACTTGTGAACCAAATATGGAAAGTTCCAAATATAAACACAAAAAAGAAATGCATTGTAAACAGTTTCACAGAACAATCACAACACATAATGGTGAATTGAGCATTGCATACCAAAAATTAACATTGTTCAATGACAACATGTGAGCACTTTCTACAAATAATACTGCTAAATGTACAAAGTTTTTAGCCTAATACAAAAATCTAATGTGTACATTTACATCTGATTTCTCTACACTTGGAGCAAGTCCAGCTAGCTTTCAACACTTTACAGCCCTGCTGCAGATTATGATTGTAAAGGTGTTTGTGAACCAGCAACTGCAAGTCAAACAACAAGTAGTTAAGAAATAAACTTGAACATATCAGACTTAAATATTGAAGATATTTCCATACCTAGATTTTTGGAAGCCTTTGGACAAGTCCTCTTGTTGTGACCCCTCTCATTGCAAACCTTGCACTTGTAGCCTTAGGCACTTTTTGTTTCTCACCCTCTTCCTATCCCCCTTTTTTGGCCTTCCTGGCAGCCTCTTTACTTCTGGTGGGAGTATTCTATCTGCCTCATTCTCTAGTGTCAGATCAACCATTGGAACTGGATGGTTGATGTCACTGTATGCCTGGACTAGCATTTCTTTAGAGAAGTAGGGATGCACATGTCCAGTCATTAAGGTTTACAGTAAAACTTTGAGGACCTTCCAAAACCTCAAATTCTTCATTGCTTGAAGGGAAAATTCTGCACTTAATTGACTGCTTTACATTCTGACTAATAACTCCTAAGGCATAATCAGTTATTGAATTCTTCATTGTTGTTGCCTTAGTATATCTCCTATAGGTCATGAACATGCATTTCTGCCTTAACTTGTCAAGCAAATCAATAATAGGCATCGCTCTCAACTTTCCCACCCAATTATTGAAACTCTCAGTCATGTTGTTTGTCACATGTTGACTCTTAGAAACAGGACTGAAAGCATAAGCTGCCCAGTGTTCCAAGGAAATGTCCAACAACCATTTGGCTGGCTTTCCCTCATACTTATTCTGGATATTGGAGAGGGCAGCCTTAAACTCCCACTCATGTGTAGATTTACAAACAGACCAAAATTCCTTAACTAAACCAATACCTGGAAATCTGGTTCTGAAGTTCATCAATATGTGCCTACAGCAGAATCTATGCTCAGTTGCTGGGAATGTGTCCTGAACAGCATCAACCAGTCCTTACAGGTCAAATAATGTCAAACAGGGCCATAACACACCAAACAGTTTGACAACACATCAACAACCATAAACCACAAGTAAAACAGACAACAAAGAAGTTTGAGTTATGTTCATTTACCTTTTGTCTGTCTGACATGAATGTGAG
This sequence comes from Croton setiger, assembly GCA_948099555.1. Classification (NCBI taxonomy): domain Eukaryota; kingdom Viridiplantae; phylum Streptophyta; class Magnoliopsida; order Malpighiales; family Euphorbiaceae; genus Croton; species Croton setiger. The sequence goes on along the minus strand of CANUEY010072129.1, from coordinate 2,348 downwards.
GCTAGTTGCTCAGTTTCAGCTCCAATACATTAATGAAGAAGTCCAGGAAAAATGTCTATGTTTCCTTGCATTCAGACTGCACCACTACCCATGCAAGGGGGATGACTGAGTTGTTGCCATCCATAGTCACAGCAGAGAGTATTATCCCACCAAACTCTCCCTTTAGGTGAGCTCCATCCAGACCAATAAATGGCTTACAATCCCTCAAGAAATAATGCTTCAAGGCTTGGAAGCACACAAATATAGAGGAGAATATCACTGGATTCCTCTCTGAAGTTCTTGACTTTGGAGTGAATTTCACCACTAAGCCTGGATTGTACTTCATGATTTGTTCCATGTACTTCCTTAATCCATTGTAGCTTTCAACAAATGACCCCATTCCTTTCATCTTTGACCATCTCTTAGCCCTATATATCTTGAATGCTTCAGGCTGGACCCCCCCCCCCCCCACTCCTTCTCCAATTCATCATGCAAGAGCTCATAGTTGATTGCTGGATCAATTTTGATCTTCTCCCTAATCTTGTCTTGCACCCATCTAGAAGTGATAGCTGCATTTTTGTTCCTCTCAGGCCTCTCACATGTGTGTGATGCTTTGAGGGTGCTCACCCTGAATGTGCAACCATCTTCCATGAGACTTGCATGGATCCTTCACTCACACTTCCCTTCTGAATCCCTACACTTTGCAGTGTACCTCAGCTTGTCATTGTGAGTTTTCTTCACTTGGAATCCCTGCCTAATTGCATAATCCTTGAGAGCACTCCTGAATGCTGAAACATCCACAAATGTCTGCCCCACTTTGAATTCAAAATTATCATCAACAGGGCCACTGTGTAAGTCATCATACATCCTTTCAAAGCAGTCTGCTTTCTTCTTCCTCTTTCTGCCCTTACTGTCCAACTGAACACTATCACTGTCACTATCCCCAGCCTGCTTATCTCCAACCTCCTCAGTGTTGTTCCAATCCCTAGAATCATCACTGATTTCAGGAGGACTGAAGGAGGGAATGTGTGACACCCTGAACCCAAACCCTACGTCAAACCGACGTCATTTCATGCATTTTATGCATTTTCATTTAAAATGCATTATGCTTTAATATGATTAATGAGTTAATTATGGATTATATGAATTATTTTTTATGATAAATGGTTTAAATAAGAGAAACAAGTTGAGTTATAGGCTCGTTTGCCGTCGAAAGGCACAAACGGAGCTAATTAGGGTTTTCGAACCCGCGCGATCGAAAAATGGCGAAATCGCGTAAAATATAAACCTTTTGACTTGGATATGCTTTGATATGTTTTTGAATATTTTATAAAGAGTTTTGGAACCCTAATTATGCGACGACGTCGTACGATTTCGGTTCCGCGAAAAACGTCGAGCTTCGGAGTCGGTTTAGGGCACCGACCGAACGACAACTCGTTTTTGGATTCCGATTTTTGTGAAACTTCACCCACATGTTATATTATTTATTTTGACCTTAAAATGTTACTAAAATCCAGTTTAGGAAGTGAATTTTGGTTGATTATTGAAGTTGATTTTCGGAAGGTCATTTAGGAAACCCTAAGTTAAGAGTTTAGTATGTTTAATAAAGTTTTAACATGTTAATGTGGCTGGAGGTGTAAAGTGTGACTTCAGGCTGTGTAAGCATGATGTTTAGGATGTGTTTAAGTGAATTGAGGTAAGGGTTTCGACAAAAACAGAAGTGAAAAGTTTAGAACAAGAAAAATAGGCAGAAAACGAGAGAAAGAAAGAAAGAGGGAAACCAGAAGAGAAAAGAGAGTAGGCAGCCAAAATACCTATTGGGTTTTGTTCCTTGGAGTCTGAGGAAGGTGAGGAATAAGTTAGAAGTGAGAGAAGGCCGTCGGGTTGGCCGGAAATAGAAGAAAACAGTAGGTTATCGAAAACAAGGGAAAACGATAACAGTTGGGAAAAATAGGAAAGAGAGAGAAAAATAACGTGCATGAGGGAGTTTGATCAGTTGGGAAAGGTTGTAGGGAAGCTAGGCTAAAGATTTGAGTTGAGTTTTGGCCGGAAAATTAGCTGGGAAGGTCAATTTTGGCAGAAAATTCTTATCGGGAAAACAAAGGAGCTGCTGGAAAACAGCTTCTGTCGAGGGGAAGAAGAAGGTCCAAAACGGCACCCTAGGAGTGCGTTTTGGGACCAGCCGCAGGCGCACAGGTGAACTGCTGCGAGGGAATCAAAACGCATGCAGTTTCTGCGTTTTGATCTCGGCGGGGCGCGCGGGTGAAACGCACAGAAGGCTGCGTTTTGAGGAAAATAGCTGTTTTGGTGCCTGGATTTCGGTATAACATTGTTTTAACCCCTGAACTTAAATTATTTATGCATTTAAG
>CANUEY010072105.1:0-17852 GCA_948099555.1 Croton setiger | reverse complement strand
TCCTTCCACGGGCCTTCCCAATTGGGCCTGAACCCCCCCCCCCCCCCCCCCCCGCGGGTGATATGCCCATGGCCTTATTTGTTTCAAAACAAGGTCTCCTGGTTTCAAAGCTTTCGGGTCGAACCGCTTATTGTAAAACCGAGTCATCCTTCTCTTATGCAACTAGTCTTGGAACCTTGCATCCAGCCTCTTTCCATCCAATAACGCCAGGTCTTCATATCTTTTATGTACCCACTCCGGTTCTGAGATCCCTGACTCAACCCATACTCTGAAAGCTTGCTTTTCCATGTCAACTAGCAGCACTACTTCCATTCCGTAAACCAACTCGTAAGGAGACGCACCATTCACTGTCTTGGTCGTGGTTCTGTGCCCCCAGAGGGCAAACGGCAATTTGTCGGCCTAGTCTCTATACGTTTGGGTTGTCTTTTGCAGGATACTCTTGATCTCTTTATTTGCTGCTTCCACTGCCCCATTGGCCCGAGGACGGTAAGGAGAGAACTTGTGGTGCTCAACCCTATACTTCTCTAGTAGCTCAAACACTTCTCCTTGGAATTGAACACCGTTGTCAGTTACTATGTGATGCGGGACCCCATAGCGACAAAAAATAGTTTTCTCGTTGAAGTTAGCCATCTGCTTTGCCCCCAGCTTTTTAAAAGACTTAGCTTCAATCCATCTTGAAAAGTAATCGACGGCCACTACGATGAACTCATGCCCATTAGAAGCCGGAGGATGAATCTTCCCAATTAAATCAATTCCCCAAGCTGAAAAAGGCCATGAATTGGCGGTTGGATGGAGTTCGGACGCGGACAGATGACTGAGATCTCCGTGCATCTGACACTCTAGGCACCTTCTGACATACACTATGCAATCTCTTTCCATAGAAACCCAAAAATAGCCCTGTCGTAAAATCTTCCTAGCCAATGACTTCTCGCTCAAGTGAGTGCCACATACCCCCTCATGCACTTTTTCCATGATGTCTACCCCCTCCTTCCAGGACACACATCTTAACAACATTCCATCCCAAGACCTCCTATATAAGACATCTTCCAATAACACGTAAAGTCTTGCCATTTTCCTGAGAGTCATTCTATCTGCTCTTGAAGCGTCGTCAGAACAGGTTCCATTTTTCATGAATTCTCATAGATCAAAGTACCAAGGCTGTTCTTCTTCAACCTTGTTAACATAAAGTTCCGAATAGCATGGCACGCTCCCTGAGGCGATAATGAAGGGTTGCTTTGGCAATCTGTCAAGATCTTCCCATGCCGAAGCAAGATTAGCCAGAGCGTCTGGTACCCTGTTGTTGGTCCTTCCGGTGTGAGTGAAATTTTATCGAACTGACTGGCTCTTTGAAACAGGCATTCGATATATAGCTTTAGTTTTTCCTCAATTACGACCCAACCACCCCGAGCATGATCAATCACCAGTTTAGAATCTCCAATCACCTCCACCTCTTTAGCACCAGCTGCTATCAGAGAGTCTAACTCCAGTATGCATGCCTCATACTCCGCCATGTTATTCGTCACCAAAAACATCAATCTTTTGCAAATCGTAAGGATCTCTCCATTGGGAGTTTCCATGACCGCTCCTATCCCAGTGCCACTTCTATTGGCTGACCTGTCGAAAAACAACCTCCACCCTTCTTTTTCCATAACCATCAGATGTTTCATCTAGGAAGGCTAGCTCCTATTCCTCAGTATCTTGTATCGGGTTTTCCACCAGGGATTCTGCTACTACTCTTCTCTTCACTGTCTTCCTTGTGGCAGACTCCACGTAGAATGCCCATACTACTATATCGGGTTCTGTACAGATACTGCATCAAGTCTATTTTTGATACTATCGTGACCATATATGACTTGAAATAGTGCTGCAGCTTTTCGATTGCCCATACTACTGCTAGACAGGTCTTTTCAATCAGACTGCACTTTACTTCAATGGGCAATAACTTTTTACTGATGTAATAAATTGCATGTTCCGCTCCAGATTCATTTGCTTGTGCCAGCATTGCTCCAACCCCCAGGTCTTCGACTGACATATATAGTACCAAAGGCCTCCCCGGCTTTGGCGGGCTTAATACTGGCGGACGAGTAAGCTAAGCCTTGACCTTTTCGAAAGCTTCTTGACATTCCTGGTTCCATTTCGTCGGCTGATTCTTCTTCAATAATCGAAAGATTGGCTCGCAAGTGATTGACAGCTTAGATATGAAGCGGCTGATATACTAGATCTTTCCGATAAAACTCCTCACTTGTTTTTCTGTTTCCGGCGGCTCCATGTCTTGAATGACTCTAATCTTGTCTGGATCGATCTCAATACCCTTAGAACCCACAACAAAACCCAACAGTTTTCCAGACGCAACCCCGAACACACACTTGTTAGGATTCAACCTCAGATTGTACTTCCGGATTCGCTTCATGAATCTTTCGAGCACCGCCACGTGCTCCTCTTGATTTTTGGTTATGATCACCATATCATTTATGTACACTTCTAACTCCTTATGGATTATATCATGAAACAGAGTGGTAGTCATTCGCTGATAAGTCGCTCCTGCGTTTTTCAAACCAAACGGCATAACCTTATAACAAAAGGTGCCGAATTCCGTGATGAAAGCGGTTTTCTCCTTATCCCTTAGTGCCATCATGATCTAATTGTACCCCGAGAAACCATCCATAATGGAGTAACATCCCATGCCAGCAGCGTTGTCAATCAATACATCAATATGAGGAAGCGGGAAATCGTCTTTCGATGAGGCTTTGTTCAGGTCTCTGTAATCCACACACATACGGACCGTGCCATCCTTCTTCGGTACCAGGACTATGTTAGCCAACCATCCCGGATAGTGCACCACTTCCAAAAACCCTACTATCCGGGATGGTTGGCTAACATAGTCCCGGTACCGAAAAAGGATGGCATGGTTCGGATGTGTGGATTACAGAAATCTGAACAAAGCCTCACCGAAAGACGATTTTCTGCTTACTCATATTGATGTATTGATTGACAATGCTGCTAGCATGGGATGTTACTCCATTATGGATGGTTTCTCGGGGTACAATCAGATCATGATGGCACTGAGGGATAAAGAGAAAACTGCTTTCATCACGAAATTCGGCACCTTTTGTTATAAGATTATGTCGTTTGGTTTGAAAAACGCAGGAGCGACTTATCAGAGAATGGCTACCACTCTGTTTCATGATATGATCCATAAGGAGCTGGAAGTATACATAGATGATATAATGATCATGACCAAAAATGAAGATGAGCACGTAGCGGCGCTCGAAAGATTCATGAAGCGAATCTGGAAGTACAATCTGAGATTGAATCCTAACAAGTGTGTTCGGGGGTGCGTCCGGAAAGCTATTGGGTTTTGTTGTGGGTACCAAGGGTATTGAGATCGATCCAGACAAGATTAGAGTCATTCAAGACATAGAGCCGCCGGAAACAGAGAAACAAGTGAGGAGTTTTATTGGAAAGATCTAATATATCAGTCGCTTCATATCTAAGTTGTCAATCACTTGTGAGCCAATCTTTCGATTACTGAAGAAGAATCAGCCGACGAAATGGAACCAGGAATGTCAAGAAGCTTTCGAAAAGGTCAAGGCTTACCTTACTCGTCCGCCAGTACTAAGCCCACCAAAGCCGGGGAGGCCTTTGGTATATATGTCAGTCGAAGACCTTGGGGTTAGAGCAATGCTGACACAAGCAAATGAATCTGGAGCGGAGCATGCAATTTATTACATTAGTAAAAAGTTATTGCCTACTGAAGTAAAATACAGTCTGATTGAAAACACCTGTCTGGCAGTAGTATGGGCAACAAAAAGCTGCAGCACTATTTCAAGTCATATAAGGTCACGATAGTATCAAAAGTGGAACCGATGCAATATCTGTACAGAACGCCGATTTTAGTCGGAAAACTCTCAAAGTGGTTAATTTTGATGTCTGAGTTCGACGTGTAGTTTGCCACAAGGACGACAGTGAAGGGAAGAGTAGTAGCAAAATTTCTGGCGGAAAACCCGATACAAGATACTGAGGAATAGGAGCTAGCCTTCCCAGATGAATATCTAATGGTTATGGAAAAAGAAGGGTGGAGGTTGTTTTTCGACGGGTCAGCCAATAGAAGTGGCGCTGGGATAGAAGCGATCATGAAACTCCCAATGGAGAGATCCTCATGATATGCAAAAGATTGATTTTCTCAGTGACGAATAACATGGCGGAGTATGAGGCATGCATACTGGAGTTAGACTCCCTGATAGCAGCTAGTACTAAAGAGGTAGAGGTGATCGGAGATTCTAAACTGGTTATTGAACATACTCGAGGTGGTTGGGTCATAAAGGAGGAAAAACTAAAGCCATATATCGAATGCCTGTTGCAAAGAGCCAGTCAGTTCGATAAAATTTCATTCATTCACACCGGAAGGACCAACAACAGGGTACCAAGCACTCTGACTAATCTTGCTTCGACATGGGAAGATCTTGACAGATTGCCAAAGCAACCCTTCATTATCACCTCAAGGAGCGTGTCATGCTATTCAGAACATTATATTAACAAGGTCAAAGAAGATGAACAGCCTTGGTACTTTGATTTACGAGAATTCATGAAAAATGAAACCTTTTCTGATAATGCTTCAAGAGCAGAAAGAATGACTCTCAGGAAAATGGTAAGACATTACGTGTTACTGGGAGATGTCTTATATAGGTCTTAGGATGGAATGATGTGTATCCTTGAAGGAGTGGATGGACATCATAGAAAAAGTGCATGAGGGAGTATATGGCACTCACTTGAGCGGGAAGTCATTGGCTAGGAAAATTTTACGACAAGGCTATTTTTGGGTTTCTATGGAAAGAGATTGCATAGCGTATGTCAGAAGGTGAGGAAGAAAGTTGAAGCATCAAAGATGAAATTGGGCACACAACCATCTGTAACAGAAATAGAAAAGGAAAAAAGGAAAGAGAGAAGTGAAGGGGAGTGTAACAGAATGAAGACGAAATACAGTGAGGAAGGGCACTTCGAAAAAGAAAAGAGAGGACACCTAGAAGCATGAGAGGAACCTAGCTCCAACTATAAAAACTAGAGAGAGTCCAGTGAAAGATAGGGAGGAGGAAGTCCAGAGAAATTTTTCAGGAAAGGCTCTGCTGGAAATCCCACAGTTAGATTTTTCTTTACCAAAAATCTTTTTCCGTTTCCTGGTAAAAAGTAATTTCGAATTCTCTTTTCAAAATCAATTTGAAAGAGAGGATCGAAAAAGCTTGAAATTCATACTCTCGTTTTGAATTCATCTTCTGGAGACTAAAGATTAGAGTTGTAAAGGAACTGGAATTTTGTAGCACTTGGCTAAATTTGAGGTACCTTTAAATTGTTTTTCAATTTCAATTTTTATTTATTGAAAATTATTAGAACAGTTTGGGAATCAGACTAATTGTTACAATGTGTTCTACTCCCTTTTCTTTACTGTTAAATGATTATGCTTCTTTTAATATGAATTGCTTCTTTACTTGCTTAAAAATACTTGATATTATCCTACTACTATGTTCATTTTAATTCTGGATTAGTGAAATGAAAATACTAATTCTTGTTGGGATTTTTCTTGATGATGCTAGAGTTTAATTGATTGCCATTTGTTTAGTTCTTTAAACTTGTTGCTTACTTTTCTGGGAACGGTTATGATGATAAATCTGTATTCGTTGTTGCTTTTTGCATAATAGGTTATGGTCATCTAAGTTTAATTTACTAATTATTAAGAAGTGAACAGAATGACCTGACTAATCTAATTTATTGCCATGTTCAAAATATAATTTCTTCATCAAAAATAGCTTTTCATGCTATCATTGTAGTTGTCATTTCTTAAATAATCAGGGTTTAATGCAAGCCTTTTTGAAATATTGTCTCTATAACTATTATGCTGCCTTGATTATTTGAAATATTGTCTCTATAACTATTATGCTGCCTTGATTATATGTCTACCATTGCATTTACAATTTAGGTTTGCAATTTGGATACATATTAGTACCTTCATTTCAATTCACTTTAAATCTATTCTCACAAAACTAGCATAAAATAAAACACAGTAAGGTTAACTCATTCTGTGTCATGGAGAATCTATATTGGTTTATGCAGAATATGATTCATTAAAGATTGTCCTAGAATTCTTGTTGCATGTATCTGTTTTCTGTCTCCAATTTATTCTTGTTCAAACATTAGTGCATCTTTGTTCAAATCATTTGCAGAATTGTTTAGTGTTGATTCTGTTAACTTCAAACCACATATCAGATTGTCATTCCAAAAATCAATGCATCTCTGTTCAATCATTTGCAGAATTGTTTAATTCTAAAAAAAAAAAAAAAACATTTTGTTATACCAATAATATTTGTTCCTATTTGCCTATTATCTTCTAATGATTTCTTTGCCTCAGTTGTTCATAGTTTAAACCAATCTCCTGAATTGTTAGTTTGAATGATCATAGAGATTTCAAGTTTAAGTTTCCAATTTAGTTCTTACAAGACAGTTTGCATATTTCAAATGGATCATTCCATTGTTGTTATTTCTGTTTACAAATGGTCTGAACAAAATGTTGTTTCATTTAGTTTTGATTGATGATTAATAATCTGATTTCATTCTTGTTTTTTTTTTTTCATTGACACAATAATTTTGAATGAAACATATCATTTGCACTGCTATCTTATGATGAATGATATGTTTTCAACCTGCAAAAAGCTACCTCAAACAATTTTAACATCCTTCATGAAATTCATGTGTATGTAAGATAGATGTTTAAGGGAAAGATAAGGATGCAAAATGTGGTTGTTGCTAGTGATGCATGATGTTTTATTACTCAGGAATATTCATGTTAGAGGTCTATTTTAAGTTTAAATAGAAATGACAAAGATGTCAGTCAAAATGTAATGTTGGACATTTTAAGGACTAAAACTGAAATTTACTAAAAAAATTATGAATCACTTGATAAATTCTGCTTATGTTGTGAAACTAGATCAAAATTAAGACAGATTTCCATGGAAAAGTAAAACTAAATAATGAATAAAGTATGGGGACAAAATGGTAATTTTTGAAAAATAAAAGGACCGAACTAAAAATTTTGCATGATTTGTTCTCAAATGATGTTTTTGCATATTTATTGATGGTTTAGACGAATTGACATTTTTTTTAAGTTTGTTTTAATAATTTCTAAAATTAGGGATCTTTTTGTAAATGGTTGAAATTTCAAGAACATTTTTGTAATTTTTCCATGTTTGCTTTAGTATGTTCATTTTGGGAGTTTGGGTTTAAATTGGATATTAAAAGAGTAAAATGTAAATTTATAAGACCCGTTTGTAATTATTTTTTCCGAAATCAAAGAAAGAATATTTAGATCTAAGGGGTGGACTAATTTGCTTTTCCGCAATTTATTGTTTTCTATTGTGTGTTTGTGCAAATGATTTAAATCACTGAATTATGAACATCGTTAGTCTACTTATCCTCAGTAAAACTTAACTTAAAAATTGAAAAACGAATTTGATTTCAGAAGCCGGTAAATTCGAGCGTTAGTCAAAATGAAATTTCGAGTAACGTATCCAACACTCTTACTCAAAATTTTTGATTTAGACCAAACTTTATCCAAAAACAAAAACGGTGTCAATTTTTAAAAATAAGATTAAATTTAATTTTTCTTAAAACTGAAATCGATTCTCGAAGAGTGGCGACTCAAAAAATATTTTTAAAATCGACTAGTTCGGCACCGCATCCAAAAATGTTGTCACTAAACTTTTTTTTTTGGCTTATAAACCGGAAAGTCTAGAATCGAATCGTCATCATACGTATTGTAACCACTTTGTACAAAAATGCCCTAATATTTCAAAAGGTTATCGTATAGGCTCTTGCACACCGCCTATACTTAGTGAAACTTTTTTCATTAGAAGCGGTGCAAGAGTTGTCTCACATTTTTCTATTTGAGTCAAATCCCGCTGAAATATGCTGACCGTTTTTTCCAATGTCGATCAATCAAAACTCTAATTGAGAGATGACAAGACCCTCTTAGAACGTTATTGTAGTTCTCAACGATGTTGGTCGTTGAGATTCTCCATCTGCGGCCACCTAAGGTTATTGTATTATGTCCACACCAGAATAAAATGCAGTTATACCACATTTCTACCCACCCCACATTTTGTATATCTACTCATAAAGATGATGAAAAGAAAATTGAACATCGATGCATATTGTTGTATCAGCGCGGATGTAATTCAGACCAACTACGTCATCCACAAGCGAAAACCCACTGATACGATATATATTTAACGAAAATGGAATAATATATGTCATTTTCAACAACTACTACTAAAACAATACATACTGTATTATACATCTCAAAATTTTAACCCTCTCAATTTTATTCTAACTGTTCTAGATTTATCTGTCAATTTTATTTTCACATACTGGGTTCGAGAACTAATTTTCTACACATTTTATGGTCACTTTATCCGTTTTTCAAATTTCTGACAAGTCAACACCTAAATTCGAATACTTATGTGAACATTAAAAGTTTGCATACTTATATGAAAACACACTTCAAATTTTCACATTCCAAATCTCTAACTCATTTCCTATTCACAATTTAAATTATAAACATTCCTTAGAAAAGCACCCCTAGACCCAAATAATCAAAATCTCTACCATTAACTCCATTTCCCCTTATTCGTTCATCTAAATCATCAAATTGACTCTCCTCACTTACGCTTTGCATCCTTAATTATAGGCATGACTATCTTTACACCACCATTCCTAAACCCTAAACTATGTTTCTCATTCTACAAAGAGACAACCATCGCCTCTAGCCATAGTGCCAGCCACCACCCGTCTACTTAGTGCGAAAAACTAATTGGATTTTGTGATAAAGAATGCTTCTTAGTTTTTAATTTTCTCTCCTCTTCTATTTTGTCTTTTACAAAAGAACATACATAGGCAAGGAGACAGAAGCTTTAGAGAGAGGAAAACATTTCAGAGTTTTTTTTTTTTAGACTTAGGAACTGGTATTTTTTTTCTAGGAGCTCAGTTTGAATTTCAAAAATCATAGAGAGAGAAAAAGCTAAGTGCAAAATTTAGAGTTTGAACTTTCTCTTCATCCTTAAGAGTGAGGAAGAAAAGATAAAGTATGCAGTAATCTCTATTTCAAAATGAATCCAAAATTTGAGATAAGTTTTCGAAATTTGTGAATTACTTTGTAATTTCTGAAAAATTCCTTAAATCACGTTGAAAATCTTACTTTTCAATTTCTAAGTTATCTTTTTCACTCATTTTCTATTTTTTAATTTTTGCTCTATATTTCAATTTTGTTATTGGTTTGATTTTTGATTGAAGATCCGTTGTCTATTTTTGTTGAACTCTATTGAATGTTGGGAATTATTTGAGATAAAACACTTGAGATGTGTAAAATCACTAATAGTAATTAGATAATCGCCACCTAAACTACTGGAATTGGTAAAGAATTGATGAATAACTAGTACATCATCAATGATTAAGTTAAATTGAATTAAACAAAACAAAAATGCATTTCCCATAATATAATTCAACCACTTACAAGTTTTTTCTTGGTGTTTTCCGGTCAATTGATCCCTTAATCAGAGAATGTATTCAGCATTAAGCTTTTTTCCAGGATCTTCTGGACGGACATGCTTTTTGCCCCTCAATATTGCATTCCCATCAGGATAGAGTGATAAACTCCTAAAAAAAACCAATGACATTACATAAATTATGGTTCCAATAACCCACAATCAAGAAAACACAAAACGACTCACCATTTATGCCCACCAACGTCAAACACCTGGGATCTATAATTCTCTGTTTGGCACAATTTGAATATTCAATGTGAAGGTGTTATTATCAAGATCCTTCACAATTGACATACACTCATCTTTACCAGTACTCCATTACAAAAATCTCAGCTCCAAACACACAACAGTCATCAATAAGGTATCCATTCGAAGCATCTTTAAATGTATCAAGCATCACAAATTGATCAAAACCCCATTCTGTCTTCATTCCACGAAAACCTCTAACTTTTTCCTTACCATCTAAGCCAAATTGTCAAACTATTTCATTAACATAAAATAACATTTGAATGATGGAATAAATTAACTATATATACAGTACCTTGAACGACCAAATAATTGTCCTGAATCAGATTAGAAACAGACAATTGATGTCTTTATGCAAGGGTAGGCCATTTGAATTGGACAATTGTAGATATAAGGATAGGTTTTTGTCTTCATCTTTATCCTCTTTCCTTGTGGGTAAGGGAAAGCTTCCTACATTCCAAACAATAAATCAATCAAATGCTGTAACTGAATGCTCAAATATAACAAAAAAGAAGTAAACAATTTGCTGTAAATGCTTTAACAAAAAAACAAAACCACCATTTGAATCCGCAAACTTCAAAATCACTTGACAGAAAATTCTGAACCTTTGTCTCAATGAGATGGGAGAAATTTCCGATCTTAAATAGGTAGTGAGCAGGTGGACGACCTCTTAATTCTCTAATAATTTCTGCTCAACATATCAGAGTCTAGATCATTAATAGAATTTTGATTTAGTTCAAAATTAATAAAATCTGAGCGAGAAATTGCAGAACTGTTGGCTGTTATTGCTCAGTTTCCACATTTTCATTATTATCTGTGAGTTCTTGCTCAGTCAACATCTTCATTATTAACTGTGAGTTCTTGCTCAGTCAACATCTTCATTATCAGTGAATTCAGAAGTCACGTCGCATGCACAGTACTTTATAGAACTGACAGTGACAAGTCAATAAGTGAAGGGAAATTAAACGTTGGGAAAAGGAACAGACTTAGAAGAGGAACGGGCGGTTCAGTTGTAATTTTGAATTGAAACGCACAGAATTCGAAATAAAATATTTTATTTCATTTTTTTTTATAAAAAGCCTACCATTCTAAATCTGGTCACGGGCCAGTTCCGGGCCGCGATCCGCCGAGCCACAGTTTAAGGCCTTATCGAACCGTAACTGGCCCGTCGAACCGGCAATTCAATTTCGGGTTATGAACTGGTGGTTAAACCGACGGTTCGTGGCTGCCCGGTTCGAAGAATGACAAACTGGCGGGCCGAGGACGGGCGGTTCGAATCCGGTTAACTGCCGGTTCACACTATTTTTTCCGAAAAAAAAAATAAGAAAAAGAAATTCAAAATTAATTTCTAACATTAATTTAATTAATTCATATAAACATTTAATTTTTGTGGACTCAAATTGTTTGAATAATTTTTTTGGACTCTAATAGTTTGAATAATTGTAATTTTTTTTAATTCAATATTTGAAGAAGAAATTTGTAATTTGTAATTGTAAATGTTGAAGAAAAATTTTAAATGTTGATTAATTGGATTGGAATGTTGAAGAATGAAGAATAGTAAGAAATAAAACTAATTATTTGGCAAAAATAAAATAATAAGTTCAATTAATAAAAAAAAAATTGTAGACAATGAAATTAATAAATAAAAAAGTAAATATTTTATTAATTGAAATTGTTACATTAACATTCAATTTATGTTATTACAATTTACATACATATAATTTGAAAAATAAATTTGGAAAAAAATTGAAAGTGAGAGAAAAATGGAAAAGAATTTGGACTTGAGAATAAATTTTTTTTTTTGAAAAAGAAAAATTATTCGGCCTAAGTATTTTCTTTGGCGGAAAGAAAAATCAAAACTCACGTAGTTCTAATACTTACCTCAATTTTCGGCGGCGGAGAAGGTTTCGGTGACTTTAGAGCTTTCATCGAAGGTAAAAGTCCAGCATTCTTGTTTATGTGAGTCGGCGGCCGCCCAATCGTCGACGCACGCTTGGGCTTCTAAATTTTCTGCTCTCAATTTTGTCCTTTTCTCGGAAAGCAGAAGGTCACTGGTACTAAATGCTTGCTTAACGGCGACTGTTGAAACCGGCGCCGCCAAGACTTCTTTAGCAATTTTGATCATAATTGGAAAAGTGTCTTCATGCCTACCCCACCACTCTAATATGTCGAAATTAATCGGATCTGTAGCTGCACCTGAAAATTCAAACTCAGTGGACAAGTATTTGTCAAGTTCCGGATAGGAACTTGCACTGGTTCCTTTCGGCCTTTTTTGGCGTTGGGATAAATAAGGGACATTTTCTTTTGAACCGAGGTCCCATCCGGTCTGGCAGGAGTAGAACTTCCGCCAACATCAGTTTCAATACACTAATCATTTCATCAATTGGCAAATTTAAATTTTCCTAATAAATATCCAATATAGTTTCTAAAACATCTAATTTAACCCTAGGATCAAACATAGAAGCAACCAAATATAAATTTGGAATAATTTTAAAATAACTTAACCATTTATTTTTCATAACATGCACACAATCTTTCAATTGAACATTATTCTCAAACAATTACAATCTATCCACAATATTAACACTACATTGCAAAAAAATATGAGATGTTGGTTTATACACATGACTAAAAATTTTAGTTGCATCATTAAACACTTCAAGTCAATTAATAATTTTAGAATAAATTTACCATGATTGTGGATAAATCACGATATCGTAGTTATCCTGAAAATTATAAAAAACACACAAAACATCCTTATATTCGAGTGATTGTGCTAATAAAGTGTAGGTGGAATTCCATATGTGAACAACATCAGGTTTAAATTTTATAGGAGTCAAATTATTACTTCTACCAAATTTAAACCAATTTTTCATAAATTTATTATTAAAATAAAGGTGTTTAATAACATTTTTAATAGGTGATATATGCACTTCCAAAAATTTCAAACTATCTTGCACACACAAATTTAACACATGACATGCACATCTTATATGAAAAAATTTTCCGACAACATTAGGTTGGCATAATTATTTTAATTGGTGGATAGATGAAGTGTTTGATGCAGCATTATCAAATGAAATTATCAAAAAATTTTTTACAAGTTTATATTCATTTAAAATGTTATGAATGATTTTATAAATATTTGCGGCAGTATGTCTTTCGTCAAAAGCACGAAAGGCGATTATTCTTTTTTGTAACTGCCAAGAATTATCAATAAAATGAACAGTAATACCCATGTAGGAGTGGTTGTGCCAATTATCTTTTTAAATATCAGAACAGATAGAGACACGTCCCTCCAATGCAGCAAATTGACCAATTAAAATTTTCTTTCTTTCTTTAAATGAAGTTAAAATATTTCTTTTAGTAGTGTTTCTAAAAATAGTTTTTGCAAGTAGATTAACAAATTTTTTTAAAAAATTAATGAACCCACATTTTTCACCAAAAGAAAAAGATAATTTTTCAACACATACAAATTTAGCTAATCCTTTTTTATAATCTGTATCATTGAAATTAAAAATGAAATTTTTAGAGAAAGCGTACCCAAATATTTGCGTTTGCGATCTTTTTTTACCAAAAAATTCGGCCGGATACTTTGCTCCATGTGCCGCTTCATTGTTCCATACCCTCCGCCCATTTTCCACTTGTAACGTACGTTACAGTGTTTACAAATTTGAAAGTATTCAAAATTTCCAACGGACTCCCGCCGAAAATGCTGTAGTACGTCACTTGTATGTTTTTGGGAAATATATTGTTGTTGTATCTCAACTTCCTCCTTCGAATGAATTCCGGAACTGGAAAAAAAATTAGAATAAATAAGTAATCCCAAAAAATAAATAATAAATAAATAAAAAAATTTAAATAAAGTACAGAAAAATTAAAAAAATAAAACAATAATAAATAAATTAAAGAAGGTAAAAAAAATTAAAAGAATAATAAATAAAAAAAATAATAAATAAATAAAAAAAATTAAAACATTAAAAAAATAAATAAAATAACAGAAACCGTTAAAATGAAACAATAAAAAATAAAATGAAATAAGATAAAAAAATTAAAATAATAATAAATAATAAAAATAAAAAAATCAATAATAAATAAATGAAATCAAATATAAATTAAATGAAAAAAAATAATAAATAAAAAATAAATATTAAATGAAAAACAACAATTAAATAACATAATTAACTGTAAACATAAAATTAAAGAAATAAAAAAATTAAATTAAATTATTAATATAAATAAATAAACTAAACATAGTAATTAACAAAATAAAATTAAAAAGTTAAAAAAAATAAGTTAACCGTGTTTGTTGGGATGGTGGCGGTGGCGGCATTTCGGCTTGTAAATGTTGTCACGATTTCTCGGTTGTAAAGTCTTCAAAATTTGTTGGAGAATTAATAGGCACCCCCCTCCAATAAACATTTGAAATCTGGTTGGATCAACCGGATAATCAAATAAATCATGAATTAACCGTTCTCCAACTTCTTGGATTTCCGGTTCCTTATCCCTTTCTCTGACACCACTTGATCCGGGTTGATACATTTTTTTTTTAAATAACTAAGGTATATGGTTTGAAAAAGAAAATTTAAGTAGTGGAAAAATTTTTTTTCCAGAGTTACGACTTAAATTACACAGTATGAGAGAAATAATTAAATTTTTTTTAAGACAGTATGAGAGAGTAGAGAGTGAGCAAAGTTGTAAAAAAAAAATTCCCAACCTCCCTCCTCCAATTTATAGACAATTCCTAAAATTTTTTCTAACACAAATTACCCCCAAAACTACCCATTTTTCACTATTCACAGGGTTAAAATTGTTCAAAATTTAAATTAAATCTTCCCCTAAAATCTGCCCAAAAAAATTTAAAACTGGGCCAGCTTACGGCCTGGGCCCGCCGGTCCCTTTTTTTCCCCTGTCAGACGCTCCTCCAACCAGCATGAAGGGCTGGGCTCGCGGTTTCAGCCCACCGGGCCCGCCTCTGCCCACATCCAACATGGCAGCCCGCGCAGCACACTGGGCCAGCCCGTTTGGGCGGCCCGCGCGGGCCGGTTCTGCTCCCCCTCTGCCAATGTACGATTCAAGGCCCGCCGGTTCAAACCGGTGGTTCAGCCCTGTGGTTCGGTTCTGCACAGCCTCTGCCAGCGTACGGTTCATGGCCCGCCAGTCCAAACCGGTGATTCAGCCCGCCGGTTCCTCAATTTTCAAATTTTTTTAAATTTTTTGCGGTTAACCGGCGGTTTGATTAAGCGGTTCGGGCGGTTTCTACACGGTTCACGGGCTGTACGGTTCCGGTTCGAAAATTTTTTGAACCTGAACCAACCCATCTTTCAGCCGGTTCAGGTTCCGGGTTGGGCGGTTACGGGCTCGGCCGAGCCGAACCGGCCCATGGCCATGACTATACCATTCTTCCAATTTTGTAGGCAAACTTTTCTTATTTGAATGTTTCATCAATATCTATTTAAAAAGGGGTCCAAACTATATTATACAAGAACAGAGAGAAAAAAAATTGTAGCTTTTAAAGATTAAGGGTCATTTCTCTTCAATCTAGGGTTCTTTTTCGCTTCAATTCAGCGTCAAATCCATTAAGGAAGAAACACTAGCAGAAATTCCGACTTTTCCAATGAGATACCCTTGCCTATTGATGGAGTAGCTTAGCAGCCAGAGCTGCAAGACACTAGCTATGCTGGATGTGACACCCCCGACCAGAGTCATACGTCTTTTTGACGTTATCACATGCATTTTATGCATTTTTATTTAAATGCATCAGAGTATGATATGATATATGACATTTACATGAAATATATGAATTGGAAAATGATTATAAATGAGTTATAAATGATAAAAAAAAGAGATTTTAAGTTCGTTTGTTGTCGAAAGACATAAACGGAGCCAATTAGGGTTTTTGGCTCGCGCAACCGAAAAATGTCGGAAACGCGCAATATTTTAAAGTAAATGATTTGGATATGTTTTGAATATAATGATATATGATTTGAATGAGAATTTCAAGCTATGCTATAGGCTCGTTTGCCGTCAAAAGACACAAACGGAGCTAAGTAGGATTTTCGGATCCGCGCGATCGGAAAATGCTGAAATCGTGTCAAAAATGAGTTAAATGATTTTGATATTTTTATATTTGATTATTAACATGTTTTAAAGAGTTTTGGAACCCTAATTGTGCGACGACGTCGTACGGTTTTGATTCCGTAAAAATCGTCGAGTTTCTGACTCGGTTTGGGGCACCGACCGAACAACGACTCGTTTTCGGATTCCGATTTTTACGAAACTTCAGACACGAGTTTTACATATTATTTTGACACCGAAATGTATTTGATTTAGCTGTTGGAATGAGATTATAGGCTGGAAAGAGAGGTTGAAAGACTTGGAGGAAATTAATTAGAAAACCCTTTTGGTTAAGTTATGTTTTAAAGATATTTTGTTAGTTTGGTAGGCTAAATATACCAAGCAGCTGTTGGACATGTTGTGGGACGTGTATGCAGGTGCTGGAGGCTGGAAATAGGGGTTGGAACTGCCTGGTTTGGATAGAACTCATAAGGGAAAGGGAGGAAGAAGAAGAAAGAGAGAAAAGGAAAGAGATAAGAAGAAAAAGAAAGAGAAAATAGGGAAAATCAAGCAAAACTTTCAATCCATTAGTTTTAATGTGTTCCTAGGATGTGTATGAGTTGTTTTGAAGTGTTATACTGAGTGGAAAAGGCTGGAAATCGTGGGATAAAGGGAACAAAATTCTGGGTAAAAATTCTAAGTTTCTGGGTAGTTTTGAGGTACCAACTTTGGAGGGTTATAACTTTCAATTGGTGAATCCTATGTGAGTTTTGGCTATATGGATTTGTAGAAGGTATGTTTTTCTAGAGCTCTGTCATTTTATTTTGCCAGAAAACCATCGGAGGTGGCCGGAAAATTTGCTGGAAGTTGGGTTGAGAGTTAGGCAAATTCTGGGTTTTGGGTAAACAGTGTTGAGGAACCAACTTTGAGGACTTGTATCTTTTGATCTAGAGGGTTTCTGGGAATTTGGCTCTGATGGTTAGCTAGAGGGTGTGTAGAGGAAGAGAACGGTGGTCATAGTTGGCCGGAAAGCCACCGGAGGAGGACGTACGATCGTCGGGAAGTAGGCTTGAGAGTCAGGTTTTCTCGGCAAGAAGGCAGGGGGACAGGCGGGCTGGCACGCAGATCAAAACAGCACCAAAGGCATGCGTTTTGATCCAGCCGTGCGCACGGGCGCGAGTCACGCAGAGGGGGCTGCGGGCGGCCAAAACGACGCCGTTTTGGTAATTTTGCACTTTTGGTGCTTGAATTTGGGTAAACCATGTTTTGAACCCCTGAATTTTAAATGTTTTTTCATTTTAGTCCAACAGCATAAATTTTTTATTGTTTTCAATTTAGTCTAGCAGATTTAAATTATAAAAATTGCAATTTGACCCCTGTACTTCTGGAACTTTGCGAAATGGCCCTTCTGGGCAGATTTGGTAATTTTGGATAATTACATTTTGGTCCCTAAAGTTTTAATAATAGCACTTTTGATCTAGAAACTTTTATAAATTATGTTTTAGCCCTTCCAACCTAATTTCGACGTCCTGAATTTGTTTTTGACGTCAACAATTTATTTTGAGATCATTTTAAGGCTGAAAATTCAAATTTAAATATTTGGTTTAGGAATTTAAATAAGAAATTGGTTTTAATTATTTGTTTAGTTTATTTAAACATGGTTTTGGTTTTAATAATTATAATTACTCTTAATTATAATTATTATATGGAAAATTGAGATTTTATAAATATGTTATTATGTTATAAAATAAGTTTTAAATTGGAAATATATGAATTTAATTTTAAATAGAGATAACACAGTGATTAAATAATAAAATCATGCTGTTGACGTTCGATTTTTGCACCCCAAAATCATTCGAGGATGATAAAGAGCTTTGAATTAGAAATCGGTCTAATTCCTTTTCGGTTCGCTCTTTCCTCTTTTCCGAAAATATTTTCCTAATATTTTTAGTCCTTTTTCAT
>CANUEY010072092.1:0-15333 GCA_948099555.1 Croton setiger | reverse complement strand
CGCCGGTTTTCTTCCTACAACCCACACCCCACCGCTTTGTGAGCTGCCCACAAATATATATATATATATATATATATATATATATATATATATATATATATATATATATATATATATATATATATATATATATATATTAGCAATAGGAATGTGAGGGTAGGGAGAAAAGTAATTAGTTATTTTGGCAGGAAATCATGTCTGTTATGGGCTGGTCCTGGGGGTTGCTTGCAACCTTTTACTTTATCTTTTTTCTCTGTTATTGTTTTCTTGTTCTTCAATCAATGATCAGCTTGTAAATCTTGAACATCATTGAATAGAAATTCCAGCCTCTGTTTCTATCTATACTCTGTTTCTTCTCCTCTCTCTTTTCTTTTATTCATCATTGCGCTTGCTTAACTGATATGGTGTTACGCTAAAACAATGTATCTTTGATGTCTCTTGATAATGATTCTGAATAAAGACACTAAAATAAGAACTTTCTATTGTAATGGTAATTGGTTCATGTAAAATGGATATCCTCAACTCAATTCTTTCTCTTGAGTTCTGTGGTTTTATTTAGGTCATTTCTGGCTGCTAACAGATTTTTGTGTAATATTTAAGGAAGCATATGAAGAATTCAAGCATGTTCTTCTTGCCTTTATATATGACAAAAATGATCAGAGTTCTCCTGTTGCAAAAGAGGTAAGATTTTGTTTTATTTTATTTGGTTAATTATACTTGCTACAATTTTTTTTTTCTATGGTTCACCAGAACTTAACCTCTGTGCATTCATGAACATAAAAATCAAGTTTGCTTTCCTTCTTTCAACTCCAACGAGTAAAATACCTGCAAAGGTGTATGCAGTTTCTGCTCTGCAACATTGATTTAGGATAATGATATGCAGATGGTGGGATTTGTTTACAAATGGTGAAAGTGAAACGGACTATCTTGGTTTCTGGCTTATAAATGACCTATGTATCTGAATATGTTTTGTTTTGTTTTTCTAAACGGTTTTTCTTTTTTTTTTTTTTTTTTTTTTTTTTTTTTTGTGGCTAGTAGTAATGAGGCATGTGTGAATACAGTTGTTTAATGTGACAATTAGAAATTTTGTATTTAGAAACTGAATAACTTTTTTCCTACCTCATTTTTCCTGGGGAACTTATTGTTAAAAAGGAAGCAAATATGAACTTTGAATTTTACATTGACATTGGTGCAGCAGAAAATAATACGAAAGAGGTTGTTTTTCATGTATCATATTTGCTATAACAATCTTGATGCCAGTTGTGTAATGTGCTGTGAGGAGTACAAGCATTGGATGTGTAATTGGACATATGACTAAACATACTGTGAATATTTCAGTGGTCTGAGAATAGGCGGCTTGATATTGCTGGATCAATGTCCTCGGTACTAAGAGCTCATTTGCATGCATATGATCCAGTATTTTCAATGACATTGAGATATTTGATCAGGTTGGTCTTTAACTTTAGTAGCAAATATTTCTAGTTTTCTTTCATTGTGCTAGTTGCTAGTGCATTCATCATGCTGATATAATTGTCTGATATGGGCAGTATACATAAAGGGTTTTGCTTCCGCCAAGGGATCTCATCACCCATTTCAGATCTTACTAAAAGGTTGCTCCTTGAAGAGCGTGATCCTGCTGCTGTGCCTCAAGAGAGTTTGTATGAGGCACCGCCTTTTGATGAGGTGAGGTTTTTGGAACTTAGGCATCAATATAATGTCCAATATTTCTGTTGAGAAGGTCTCAGGTAGCTGAGTGTTGAAATTGTATGGGATACATAATTTCATAGTCTTGTATTCCATTGCTGTGCCAGAATTTCATTGCTTGCAAAAAAATTTCCTGAAAGATTTTTTTATTTGTATTTTTTCTTTTAAATTCAGGTGGATATACAAGCTCTTGCCCATGCTGTTGAGCTTACGAGACAAGGGGCTATTGATAGCTTGAGATTTGTAAAGGGAGACCTGTTTCAGGCATTCCAGGTGTGTGTGTGTGTGTGTGTAATAGAAATTATTTCATCACATTTTTTAGTTTTTCCTTATTTACTCTATTAATTGATAGGCATTTGGGAGGTGTTAGCTATGCTGCCAGCCAGAATGTTGACCACACTATGATGATTCATAATTCATGTCTGCTTGACTTTCTGGCCTTTGGACTTTTATACCTGTTGGGAGAACTGATGATGATGCACTCTTTGATGTGACTGATATATTTAGAATCTGAAAAATTTAGTTTGTAAAATTAATCAGTTATTCCTAAAGATAGGGATCCAATGAAGACAATATTTGAGCCATGATCTAGCGGTTGAACCTGAAGAAAATGTAGCCAATAGGGTGTTAGCTCATCCTTCTATATAAACTGAACTTGTATATGGAAAAGGCTAAGGTTCAATAAAATCAGTACTTTTATTATTATTTGAATATTGTTACTATCTTGAACAACAATGTGGAATTTGATCTGCAAAGGGAATGTTGCTTATTTTAGAAATTTTGTACTTTATATCTGGAAATACATTTGGTCACTTATCATTTTTATGATTGTGTAATTTGTATCCCTGCCAATATCTGAAAAGATTTTTTTTGAGTGGCTTGTATGTGATCTTAACTTCTTGTTTTTGGTGTGCTTTATGGTGGGATAGAATGAGTTGTGTCGGATGAAATTGGATGTCTCCACGCTTGATGAGCTTGTTCATGAGTACTGTGTTTATAGGGGCATTGTAGAATCTGGTCTTGCTCCCTCTTCTGGTGATTCTCAAACTTCTATCTTATATTATGTTTAATTTTTCTTTTTGCTCTCTCTCTCTCTTCCTGTAATGAACTACATCTATGACTCCTGTCTCAGGTATGCAGACCCCTTCTGAACCTTTAAAGGTTAATCAACAGGAGTCTGACTATTGTTCATCTAGAAACTCTACTCTTGAAGTGGATAATGTTACTGGTAAACAACCAGATAATGAAGCTTCCATAAGTGATGCATGTATTGATGCTTCTGAAAATGATGTGGATATGGATAGCGTACAAGGAACTGATACTGAGTTAAGATATTCTTGTGAAACAACTAGTAATTGTGAAGATTGCAGCACCAGTGGGTCACATCAAACTGCAGTTTCAAAAGTTCTACTGAGAAGCAGAAGCTATGCTACTGCAGAAAGGAGTAAACGTAAGCGATGGAGAGGTAGACAAGATGACCAAGATTATATGTCGGGGGTATCTTTCAATGGATACAATAAGCAAGATTCTAATTCTACTGTGCCCTGCACAACCTTAACAAGGGAGCAACAGGTATCATAATTTGTTGTGTTTTCTTCTTTTTAGTTCATTTTCTAATAGAGTACTTTCTGCAGGAGTTTGAAAAACTTTCCATATTATATCTCAACAATAGTGATAAATATAAAATTGTGCTGGGGATGAAAGAATTGGCGAGCAGAGGAATGGCTGCAGAGGTTGTGGAAGAAGTTAATACTATGGATCCAAATTTTTTTGTGCAGAATCCTATGCTGCTTTTCCAATTAAAGCAGGTGAAATGCATTGCTGAAATAAGCTTGACATATTGAATATGGCATTATGTGCACTGCTCCTGACCTTTTTCATGGTTGTAGGTTGAATTTCTTAAGCTTGTTAGTTCTGGTGACCATTCGGGTGCACTGAGGGTTGCATGCAAACATTTAGGGCCCCTAGCTGCAAGTGATCCTCTTCTGCTGAAGCCCCTCAAGGAGACTTTGTTGGCATTGCTCCGTCCTAATGAAGCAGAGTTGGGGAAAGGCTTGCCTTTACATTCTCTCGGTACATCGCTCCAGGTATTTTACAACTTAATTGGAGGGATTAATTTTAACTGTTGTCCACAAACGGAGGATCCTAGCAATTCATTATTAGTTCATAAAGATGCCTTTAATCACGCATAATTTTGAAGTAACATAAAGATGCCTTTTCCTCTCAGCTAAATTACATGACATTAGAAATACTAAATATGACATGCTGGTATCTCCCTTTGTCAGCTTCGATCTCTTTCCTCCTGACATTCGCTCTTCCATCTCTCTTTTTCTTTGTGTTTCTTTTCATATTGACGTCCACTCAAGTACTAGCAGCTAGAGCTTAAAAAAGTGCAAGAATGTCCAACATATTCACAAAGTCAAAGCTGATAAGAACTAATAAATCATTTGCGAAGCAACACAAATTTACTGCACATAATCACAAGAAAATTCCTATAAGCTCCAATGACTCCAGTCTGTAGAAGTCACCAATTTACGATAACAACAATCAAGAGTAAGGAAATAAAAACTTTACCGCAACTGAAAGATTTTTTTTCCCTCTTCTGAATATCCTGTAGCAGGAACACATGCTCCATTTTTTATTGTAGCAAGTGTCATCTTTTGATACTTTGCCACATATATGTCCACATCTCTATCCGATTCTACACTCTCAACAATCCTTACGCAAACAGTTGGTTGAGTCAAGATCTGGTGCAACTCAATAGATGGAACAAACATATCCCTGTTCTTATAATATAAAGAATAAGATAAACGGAATCAACTCAATATCAGTGAGCAGCAAAGCTGACCAAGTTTTCTGAATTGATTTTAATTAAATAATTTAAATAAATTGATTTATGATTTTTAAAACAATAATGCGGTATGACCACAACAAATGCTGAGATGTCAAATTTGCTGGAATGTAGAGAAACTAACCAAATATGCCAGGAAGTGTTGAATCGAAGTTGGTTGATATTTGTGTTACAAATTGGAAATAGGATACAATTTACGACCTCATCAAGTTGGGGACTAGAGATGAGGATGAGAAACTAGAAGAGAGAGTTGTTGTTGCCTCACATCCAACGGACTGAACTAGAATGAGGACTCAATTATTTATTGAATTGATACATGACTGAAGTGTTTGATATGAAGATATAATATCACGAAAATTGCCAAAACTGAATTTTGATAATCCACGCCAAATCCAGGACCTATAATAGTTCTAGAATTCGTATTAGCAGGGTCATGGTTTATCATTATAAGGCAACTGATTTCAGGGTTTTGGCTTTCTTTCTTGTATGTGTATGGCTCAATGGATTTCTTCCGGAAATAACCACCATCAAGCCTCAATCCCAAACTTTAAAACCTTTAATTCCAATACTGCAGTCTCACAGAATGGCTCACAACTAGGTTTGCTACATGAATCCTTTGTTTCCATTATGATATGTTCGTAGCTATATTCTAGCTAATACCTGAAGTCCATGAATCCTTGGGCATAATGTTTTCTCCTAATAGTTTTAGGTCTATCTGTTCATTTTCTGGCACTCTCTGCCACCAGAGCTTAACATCTGTTACCTGGGGCATGTGGTGGTTTGCTTAAAAAACAGGGTTACTCATTTCAATCGTTCTCTCATTTTAT
This sequence comes from Croton setiger, assembly GCA_948099555.1. NCBI lineage: Eukaryota > Viridiplantae > Streptophyta > Magnoliopsida > Malpighiales > Euphorbiaceae > Croton > Croton setiger. The sequence goes on along the minus strand of CANUEY010072092.1, from coordinate 9,951 downwards.
CTCCAACTTCCTCTGTATCCACTTTGTGTCTAAAGTGTTACTTTGTAATCTTTCCAATCTCATATGAACAAAAAGTGTTTTTCCTCCAGCGAGATGCCGATATTCATTTGCAATATCCTTTTGGCAGTTTGCTTTAGTATTTATAAATTTTTGTTATCCACTTGTTTTGACAATGGAAGAGTCCACAATAAAGTTTTGCCAAACATTGTGATTGGCTTCCTTGATGGCTGACTGATGATTTCCGTAAAACATTTCCAAAGTAAATTTACATTTGCTTTTTGTTTCTGACTTTAAATTATTTCACCTTAGTTTATTCTTGTTTCATTTTGTTAAAAAACCGGTACCTGCATGTGTTGCAAGTGATTAGACACTGGTTCTCTCCAACATGTTCTCTTATTATGGACACATGCATGCATTAAGTTATTTCTACATTGTAGTATTAGTTGGGCATTTGTTCGCTTAATAAACATTTCAACATTGGACAGGTAGCAATTGGTCGGAGGCTTGGTATTGAAGAACCACAACTTATGAAGATAATGAGAGCAATGGTTCACACACACACTGAGTGGTTTAAACTTCAGATGTGTAAAGATCGGTTTGAAAATCTTCTGAGGATTGATTCCTTGAAAGAAGATAACAGTCACATGTTTTCTGCTACTTCTATGTCGAAGTCAAATGTTGATAGCTGTACTCAGGGTTCATCCCAAGTTACCGTTTCTTCAGGCACTAGGTTGTCTGAAGATGGTAGTAGTCCAACTCAAGTGATATCTACAGATGTTGGCTGCGATGAAAATGCAATACTCAAAGTTATGGTAAGTTGCCACTCTCTGTTACTTGCGCACAACGAAGTAAATTATGCAGAAAGTAAAAAAACTAAAGACTGAACAACTTAAGACCTCATTTATTATTACATCAGGTACTATGTATGAATCATTTAGGATCCTCCACAAGTTACCTAGATTCTTGCCCTTATATGAGAACACAAATTCCAGACTCTCTTTTATGACAAATTGCAGGCTGATGAATGCGAAGATGTTGCATTACCCTAATTTTTCATGAGCCTTTTATGCTAAATTAACGTCTTTATTTTTATTAATTGTGCGGTGCAGGAATTTCTGGCATTGCCAAGGGCTGATGCCATCCATCTACTTTCACAATACAATGGAAATGCTGAGACAGTCATCCAGCAAATATTTGCATAGTTTTGAATCTAAGAACTACTGTGAGAATTTTTGTTTATTTATCATCTACGAATATTATTTTATTCATTTTATACCACATCATGTAGATATGCAAAATGCAGGGAATTCAGATCCAGTTAGTTTCGTACTATTTGCCAAAGAACCACCATGCTACTTTATTGTCTGTGCATTTTTCGTAAAACCTATTTATTTTTTCTCGTCATAAATGAAGCAAATTATTGGATCGACTTGTGCTTACTTCACTCTCTTTCATTCCCTTAGCAGCTTTAGCATTTTTAACTAGAGGTGGCTACGGCCGCGGTCCGCCGGGTGCTGGGCTAAACCGTAAGGCGATTTGAGAATGGGCCGGTTAATTGGCGGTTTGGGACGGTTGCGGTTCGATGGCGGTTAACCGGCAGTTCGAGAACGGTTCACGGTTTATAACGATTACGGTTCGAAATTCCATTGAACTTAAATCGGATCGCCGACTGAACGGTTCCGGTTATGGTTCGGCGGTTTCCGGTTCAAGGACGGGCCAGGCTAGATTTTCCACGGGCCGAGCTAGGCGGGCTCAGCGGACCAACCCGGTCATGGCCACATCTACTTTTAACAATTGAAACATTGAACTCTATTTTTAAAGGTAGTTTTTGGAAGTTTTAAATTCATCGTTTATATGAGATCAATCTTTATTTTTAGCATATTATAGAAGATAGCTAATTTTTGCACTATTTAATCGGTTAAATTAATATGTTAACCCTCAATTGAGGGGAAGCGATCCAATGAGTATGTAAATTGGGTACATATGAATGAAGGTTGAGCACTGTCATCCTAATTTCATCATAATAAGACAAGTCCAGTAATGCTGAATCACAACTAGACTATCACTTTCAACAATAGTCCTCTGCCATTCCTTACCTTCCACCCAACTAACAGCCTCCTTTATTGCCATGGCCTCTGCTTCCTTTGGTCTTACTCTTAGAGCATCGTCAAGCTGACCAATCTTTACACCCAAAACAACACCAGAAGGTCACTAGGTACAAACACCAAAACCAGTATTCGTGCCTCCCACCAAAACCGCAGCATTCTACATTAACTTCCACCCAACCAAAAGCTGGTTTTTGCCAAGTAATCGGCGCAGCAGAAGATTGGCCATTAGCGACAATTGTTTGCGCTTTCATTCAATCATTAGAGAAACGAATCATCCGAGACCAAATTACCATAGAATCAGAAGACCTGTGCCGCTATACAATATCATTTCGGCCGTTCCAGATTTGCCACCACAGTGTTAAAGCCAAAGTCAAATCATTAATAGCTCTCCACATAAAATTACGGACTTGCGACGGTATTTTAATTATATTAAAATAAAGTTATTATGGTCAAATTAACAAAAATCAATTATAAAGAAGAAAAATTTTAAATTTTTTTGAAAATTATGTCAAAATAGGTTTATATTTCTGAACTAATAATATTACTGATATATTATTTTCTTTATGGCCTCAGCAGAAATTTTTATATTTTGATTTAAAAAAATGAAACTCCCGCCGAATAACATCCAATTACCTAAAGAAAATCTCTGATCAAGATTTGCTGTAAAAATTACTTTCACCTTCAATCACAAATGAAATGAGCTTATGGCAGAGAAACAATCTTTTCTATTTGCATACCAGTCAGAAACCTTTTTCTCTAACCAATCTACTTCAACTCTGCAACAACTCAAAATCGCTAAAACATGTCCAACAAATTCACCAACGAATCGCAGTGTCGGCATTGTACAGCAATTCATTCATGGTCACAAAATTAATCCAAGTTTATGCAGATTATGACGATTTGACAACTGCTTATCAGCTGTTCGCTAAATTGCCACAACCAAATGTTTTTACTTGGACTGCGCTCATTGGGTTCTTTTTGAGGCATGGAATGTACGAGAAATGTGTGGAGAATTATGGGTTGATGAAATTTAGCGGTGTATTGCCTGATAACTATGTATTTCCGAAAGTCCTAAGAGCCTGCACGCAGTTGTTGTGGCTGGATGGAGGAATTTGGATCCATAAAGATGTTATTGTATGTGGGTTTGAGTTTAATTTGCAAGTTAAGAATTCTTTGATTGATATGTATGCGAAATGTGGGAATGTTAGGAGCGCAAGGTTGGTTTTTGAGGAAATGAGGGAGAGAGATTTGATGTCATGGAATTTGATGGTTTCCGGGTATGTTTATAATGGGTTGCTAGATGCGGCTGTGGAGCTTTTAGGTTGTTTGAGATTAAATGGTTTTGAGCCTGATATTGTTACTTATAATATTTTAATGGATGCCTACTGTCAAATGGGTCGTTTTAATGAAGCATGGGAAATTTTTAGGCAGATTGAAAATCCCAATATAATTTCTTGGACTACTTTGATTTCAGGTTATTCTAAGGTTGAAGAACACAAACTGTCATTACGAGTATTTAAGGATATGATAAATAGAGGGATGGTTTCTCCTGACTTAAATTCTCTTACTAGGGTCCTTGTTTCATGTCGCCACCTTAATGATTGGAGAAGAGGAAAAGAAATTCATGGTTTTGGGATAAAAACGGAAGGTCAAGCTGCATTTTACAGTTCAGCAGGTCCGGCTTTGCTAACAATGTATGCCAAATGTTGTAGAATTCAATATGTTAGGCATGTATTTGCACAGATGGACAAGTCGGAGGTTGTTACATGGAATGCTATGCTTCTTGGTTTTGTAGAACTACAGTTGGGACAATCGGCAATTGAATGTTTCGTTGAAATGCAAAGGTTGGGAGTCAAGAATGATCAGACGACAATGTCAACAATTTTGCCAGTCTGCGGTTTTGAATATGGATGCCAAATTCACACATATGTTCTAAAAAGCAGCAGACTAGATTCAGTTGCAGTTTGGAATGCAGTAATTCACATGTACTGCAAAAGCGGATGCATTAAATCTGCGTACATCTTATTCTCTAACATGGCCTTCAGAGACATAATTTCATGGAACACAATGATTGGAGGATTTGGTATGCATGGACATTGCAAGGCTGCACTTCAGCTTCTGCAAGAGATGAATCAATTCGGCATTTCCCCCAATTCTACGACATTCACTTCTCTGCTATCGGCTTGTAGTCATTCAGGTCTTGTGGATGAAGGGCTTAAACTGTTTCACAGCATGACTCAAGACTATGCACTAATTCCTAGAATGGAACACTATTCTTGTATTGTTGACTTGCTAGCACGCGCTGGTCAGTTCACAAATGCAGTGACTTTTATAAATAAAATGCCTCTAGAACCTAATAAGTCTATTTGGGGGGCTTTACTAGCTGCCTGTCGAGCGTATCAAAACATTGAAGTTGGAAAGCTTGCGGCTGAACAGTTAATCCGCTTGGAACCTGAATGTGCAGGACATTATATAACATTGTCGAATATATATAGCAGAGCTGGAAAATGGGATGATGCAATAAGGGTGAGGAAGCAAATGGAATATAAAGGGTTGGTGAAGCAATCTGGGCAAAGTTGGATTGAAAATGTAAATTGGGAATAATTTTCTAAAGCATTACTATGATTCGTGAGATGAATGCTCATTCGAAATACATCTGGAGCGCAGAAGGCAAATTACCAAGTTCTCTTGGTTAAGTTGATTATCTGAGAATTGCGTAGATTCTTGAAAGTAACCACTTCGTGTATCATGCTGACTATAATTGTCTACAATGGGCAGTATACATAAAGGGTTTTGCTTCCGCCAAGGGGTCTCATCACCCATTTCAGATCTTACTAAAAGGTTGCTCCTTGAAGAGCGTGATCCTGCTGCTGTGCCTCAAGAGAGTTTGTATGAGGCACCTCCTTTTGATGAGGTGAGGTTTCTAGAAGTTAGGCATTCAATATAATGTTCAATATTTCTCTTGAGAAGGTCTCAGGTAGCTGAGTGTTAAAATTGAATGAGATACTGAAAGGTATTTTTATTTGTATTTTTTGCTTTTAAATTCAGGTTGATATGCAAGCGCTTGTTCATGCTGTTGAGCTTACAAGACAAGGGGCTATTGATAGCTTGAAATTTGTAAAGGGAGACCCGTATCAGGCATTCCAGGTGTGTGTGTGCTTGTGTGTGTAATAGAACATTATTTCGTCCCATTTTTCAGTTTTTCCTTATTTGCTCTATTAGTGGATAGGCATTTGAGATCTCTTAGCTATGCTGCCAGCCAGAATGATGACCACATTATGATGATTTATAAATCGTGTCTGCTCGGCTTTCTTTCTGGCCTTTGGACTTTTATATTTGTTGGGAGAACTGATGATGATGCACTCTTTTTAATGTGACTGATATATTTGTAATTTGAAAATTTTAGTTTGAAAAATTAATGTGGAATTTGATCCTGCAAATGGAACGCTGCTTATTTGTAGAAATGTGTACTTTATATCTGGAAATACAGTTGGCTTTCTTTCTTGTATATGTATGGTTCAACGGATTGCTTCCAGATCAAGCCTTACTCCCAAACTATGAACCCTTCAATCCATACCAGGTTCAGACACAATTGCTAACTAGGAGTTATATATGAATCCTTACTTCGATTACGATATGCTCGCAGCGAGATCCTAGCTAGCTTGTACCTGAAATTTATAAATCCTTCCTTAGAGTAATAATGTTTTCTCCTGATGGTTTTAGGTCGACCTGTTCTTTTTCTGGCACTGTCAGCCATTAGAGCATCAGATCACCTGGGGCATGTGTGTTTCTGTCTAAAGTAATGTGTTCATTTGTGATCTTGTCCGATCGTATGACCAAAATTTAAGGCAAGTAAACTGGGCACATATGATGGTTGATATATTTCATTTTTTGTGTTATTTTTGAGCACAAATAAATAACATTATTTCTCTATCTTCCAACAAATTGTACATGAATTTGTTTCTATATCTAAAATCTTCCTACTAACACAAACTGGGTTTCAGTTCAAATTATGAGAGCTTGGTGCTTTTGATTCTCTAAACTTCTTTTCATTTGAAAGTATTTCTGCAAACCTGCATCCATTAAAAGAGCTTGATGTTCAGTTGTTTATATATATATATATATATATATATATATATATATATATATATATATATATATATAAAAGATCAAAAGAGTATACCTTTGAAGCTGTTCCTCATAGGTGCAAGCACCATCAACTGGTTCATAACTTCCAGTATCCAAATTCACCCGTGAAATGGGACTTTTCAGCAGCTTTTCTCCTACTTCAACAAGACCTTGTAAATTTTCAATGGTAGATAAATCCACAGAAGACATATCTCCTTCCAATTTATCATCCTGATTTCATCAAAACACTAATTTTAATTAATACCTAATTACTCAAAAATTAATCAAATATTTTAAACTAATAATTAACTTCACTTACATCAACTCTAAGATAATTATCTTGAGAATGAAGAGCTTCAAACACAACAGAATTATGATAATCTACCATATCACCACTTGCTTTATTAAAGCAATCTATTAATGGAGTTGATCCTTTATAATATAACCAACCTATTACTCCCCATTTTGCTGCCACTTTTGCATTATATTTTCCTCCTCCAGTTTTTGATCCTGTTCCTAATGAAATTACAAGAAATCTTCCATAATCCATTGGCTTGATTGGGAAAAAATCTGGGTTCTTCTTTAATGTTTGTTTTGTAACTTCACTTATAGCAACCAAAGTCTGCATGGAATTCATAATTTAAAACATGATTAGGCTTTAGTTTTTCTTTTTTGTGTTTTAACTAGTTTTTAGGAAAAAATTATGATTTAATCATCAAGTTTGGCTAATATTACTATTTCAGCACTGGATTTTCGCGTAATTGCTATCAGGTTACGACATTTTGGAATCGTTAATAAGTCATTCTATCAATTTTGTACCGGAGTCTTTCATTTCCATGAACGTGCCCAAAAAACAAGAGAAGATTGATAAAATAGGTGATGAAATAGTAATTTATCCTATGGGATTTGGTTTTTCTTACCGGGTTACTTGCAGCTATTCCACCATCAATCAGGTTAAATTCTTGAACATTTCCATCTAAATCTTGGTTCTTGAAAGAGTGAGCTGGAAGATAAGTTGGTGCACAAGATGTAGCTATACATATATCTGAAAGTAAAGCATCCAGAACTGGACGATCTTTCACCTACATAATTGAAAAATTACTAAATTATCCTTGAAGTTTGACGAATTATATATATATATATAATTCTTGAAATAATACCTTACCTGATATGAAGAAAAGATGGTAGGTTGGAGTTTCTTGATATCAAATGTAGGGATAACCAAACTTGTCAAGGTTTGGTGCAACTTTGTGTCCTGCAATAAGCTTCTTACGAGCTTGTGTAGATACTTTCCATTATATTTAGGTCCAGTTAGAACTTTCCATGTATTTACCAATGAAGCTATCGGTTTCCTGCAATAATTAATAAATTCAGAGTTAATATATATATACATATATTGGGAAAATTTACAAAATTTATACTATGGAATTACGTACTTTGGTTGTGGGAAAATTTTAGGGCAATGTTGAAGATAAAATGGAACAATATCTTTGGCAGCAAATAAAGGACGGTTTCGTTGATTTGGTGCAGGTGCAGCTAACATGGCACCTATTAAACCTCCCGTACTTGTCCCTGCAATTACATCAAAGTAATCTGCTAGCCTTGCATCTTCACCATCAAGTTCCTATTAAACATGCATGCACGTATAAATTCATAAATTATGCATATATTTTTAACATTTTTCATTTCATAAGTATTAATGATCGGTAACAGAAATTCAAAGATCTAAACGCTATTTAAATAAGTAATTTTTTTTTCCGAAAACGCCCATTTACGAGCGATGGAGTGAATGAAAATGGGAAATTACCTGAAGTTTGGATTCAAGAAAAGCAAGAATAACACCAGGAATGATTCCTCTTACACCACCACCATCAATACTAAGAACAGTAATAAGATTACCATACGTTGGAGGCTGAATTCTGGAGCATGTATTAGTCTCCATTTTTAGACTAAATTACAATATTAATCTTAATTTTGGCTAAGTATATATGCTTTGCTCTTTCTCTATATATACTTAAATAAAAACATTAGACTTGAGCTTGTCAATTTTCAGGGTTTCATTTTCCCCTACTCTTTCTACAATACAAATTGATGGTTTTGGATTTAAATAAGTGGTTTCACGTAATTGCAAATTTTTATAATTTATTAATTTTTTTTCTTTTTTAATATACATATATAAAATTAGGTGGATTATTATTTTGGTTGTTTTTTAATCTTCCCCTCAATTGAAGAGTTGTTGACATATTCTTCTTGTTTATTTAAAAAATAATAATAATTTAGGGATTAACCAAAAACATATAATCAAATCCTAATTGCAATATTATGTTAAACTTGAGGGATAAGTAGTATTATTATTTTATAATTAGAAATTAGATTGGATTAACTCTGCTTGTGCTTATGTATGCAATCCTTATCATGCTCTTTGCTGTACTATTTAATATTATTTCTTGCATTACTAATATGATAATATAAAATTTAAACTTGTTTTTATATTTAGTTTGTCTTAATATAAAATAAAATTATAAAATATTAGTGGGTGCTTTGACATTAGCAACAAAATCTGCTCTTGCGTACAAAAATTATACGATAAAGAACTATCAGGCTCTGACGTTTGTCGCAAATGAATTTTTCTAGACTTCACCTGACAGTGATGAAGATTAAAAAATATGCAAAAAAACCTTCAAAAACAATAAATAAACAGACTATAAACCAAAAAAAAACAAGGATAAACAACTAAAAAGACAATGATAAACAGGTTAAAAACGTGGATAAACATCTAAAATACCAATGATAAACCAAAAAAAAAAACAAGGATAAACAACGAAAAAGACAATGATAAACAGGTTAAAAACGTGGATAAACATCTAAAATTCCAATGATAAAAACAAATGTATACAAATAAAAAACAACAAATAAACAATATAAAAAAAGGCCTATTTAGCAAATAAATTTTTTATTTCAGGCTATAATTAGGTTAAATGCCTTATTCCATAATTAAAATCTTAATAACCTAATATAGAAATAACCCCCAAAAGCGAAAGCAAAGAACAGAGAAGTTGGGTACATCATGGGCCTTATAACCCATGGGCCTTATTTATAGCCCATAAAGTTATGTAGCAAATTTTCTTTTAAGTGAGTTTAGTCTTACAAGTTAAAATTTCGGGTTGACAAGGAAGATCCATGGCCATTTGTAGGACCCAAGAAGCCCCCAAAACACTCCACAATGATCTTCCTCGACCTCGCTTCAACCTCCCTAAGTTATCATAATAATAATATAATATAATATAAAATATATTTATTAATCAATTTTTTGTTTTAAATTTGGTCGGTCAAAAAATAATTGTAATATAAAAATGACTTAAATTATTAAATTTAAAATTTAAAACAACAATAACATATGTTGACTTTTACTTAAAATAAAAGTTGACCCATATATATTTACATCTAATCCAAAGAGATAGGAATATTTACGAGCAAATCTAAAAGAATTTAAAATTTTACACTGATTCTAATATGAATAATTATATCAATAATATTAAAAATTAAACAAAACATAAGTATAATTAATTAAGAATTAAATTAATTTTTTATATATAAAATATTATTAGACACATGATTAGCACTATCACTTCTACTATTCAGCGTGGGGTTCACGTTGGAAGACAAATCATAATTATATGTGTTTGTGCTTAATCATTATTTTTCTTCTTTATAT
>CANUEY010071968.1:0-12398 GCA_948099555.1 Croton setiger | reverse complement strand
TACATTTCAAACACATTCAGCATTCAAAAACTAGTTGAAACCTCATTCATAAACACATTTATTCACACAACACAAATCACACCTCTAAAGGCCAGTATATATAGCCTATATATACTGTCATATATGAATGAGTATATATGACAGTATATATAGCCCAGAAACAGAAAAACAAACCTTTGTTGCTATGTTTTCATCTGCTGTCTGATTTACAGCGTTCGTTCTTTGACTTGTAGTAGCATCTGATGGAGGTATGTAATTGATAAGAAATGAAAGAAAACATAAATTTTTAAGAAATGATAAGAAACGATGGAGGTTTATATACTGTAAAAAATTGACAGTTACCTTCTTCCAGATTGCTGTCTTCTACGTTGTACGAGCTCATCCAGTTTTTGTTTTAGTGTAGCTTTCCTTGCAATTGTTAAAGTTACTAAAGAAAAAGAGGAGAATTTAAAAGAAGTGATAGATGAAATTCGGCAGTATTGTTTTAGGGTTTTAAGCAAAACGTGAACGAAGAAATTGAAGGATTTTGGTGGATGGAAAAGCTGAAGATGTGGAGGTTTCGCCAGAAGAAATTGAAGGATTTGTGGTGGTTGGAATTCTGAAGAGAGATTTTAAGGAGAATCACGAATGAAGCTGTTACTGTGAAGACGGCGGTGTTAGTAACGTTTGGGCAGTTTTGGAATATTGGTAAATTATGTGCTATTTTTTTAATTTTTGTAAATGTATGCTATTTGGTTAATTTTCACTCTAAATTTATGCTATTTATTTAAAGCTCCCTTATATTTAATCAATAAGTGTTACTATAGTTAATTATTTAATTATTTTTAAATGTAGAAGTGGCTTAACAAAATTTTAATAGTTGGCGCAATATGATTCTTTTAACCCATAAATGACGGGGTAGACTAGTTTACTAGTTTACTTTACGATTACTCAATCAAATTTCTCCATCAGATGAGAAAAATTTAACAAAATTTAAAAATTTCTTTCCAATTTTTACTTTCAAATCACACAAAGGGGAAAAAAAAGTAAAAATGAATAGTAAAATTTTCCAATCAAATTTTATTTCCTCCCTTTTCCAAACAGGGAATTAGTTTAAAGGTCATCTTTGAGAAACAAAACAAAACCCACGTTGTTAGCGGTGGAGGTGAATTGAAAACCGTTGGCGCCTGCCTATTTCGCATGCGGCATACCTCTCCAAAAAAATCCATCAAACATAGTTTCTTTTCTTTTTCATTTTCTGAGCGATCAAACACGGACCATTGGGTTTCTCCTCTTCCTTCCATATATAAAGCGAAATGGGTTCCTTGTATTTTATTGAATCTGGACAAAAATGGGCGGATTAGGACACAGCAGCAAACATTTTTCAACAAAGCTAGTGTTAATGTTATCTTGTGCAACTTTTTTAGGAGTTGTTTTCGTTGCAGACGTCCTTTGGTCTACCTTATCGTCGTCTATTTCTTTTGCTTATCAACCCATTAATAAATCTGTCAATTTTATAGCACCCAGTGCAACCATTAACAAGGAGCATCAGGTTCTTTTTCTAATTACCCTCTTGCTTTACATACATTACTGTTTCTAGAGTCGTTCTTATTATTTTAGTTTCTTTACTTGTGGTTAGTATTTCTGTTTTCCGTTGTTATTGATTGATCTAAAATGTTTTGATTTCTTAGAAAGAGATGGAAAGCTTGAAGATTCTCTCTTTTCAATTGATTATGAAAATTCCTTCCAAAATTAATTCAATATGATTTTTTCTACTTATTGTTAGGATTGCTGTTTCTCATGAATAAACTATGGATCTTTATTGTGAAAATTAAGTATACCTTATTTGCCAGTTTTTACTCTTGACTGTAGAAAAAATCTCCAAAAAGTAACAAGGACCGACTTGGGGATGCATTATTACCTGCAACTTTTGCTGATTTGCCAGCACCAGAACTAAAATGGGAGCAAATGTCATCAGCACCAGTGCCTCGCCTTGATGGCTATGCAACACAGATCAACAACCTTTTATATGTATTTGCAGGATATGGAAACCTTGACCATGTGAGAATCTTTAATCCATTGCCAACTTGAAAAAATGTTACTAATTTTTACAGTAACGTGATATTTTTTAAAGCATTGCTTCTCATAGGTACACTCTCATGTTGATGTTTATAATTTTATTGAAAATACATGGGGAGGGAGGATTGATATCCCAAATGACATGGCACATTCGCACCTAGGGGTGGCAACCGATGGAAGATATATATACATTGTCTCGGGACAATATGGCCCTCAATGCAGAACGGCTATAACTAATACTTTTTCATTAGACACTGAGACAAAACAGTGGCAGAGGATGCCTCCATTGCCTGCACCAAGGTATCTTACTTGATTATTGTCGTATCTAAACTGCAAAAGAAAAATGAAAAGCCTTTTTTTTTTGCCTTAATTAGCATCCTAGCAACTTACTGATGTTTATGTGATTATTGTAATTGGGAACGAACCAAGTATCCAAATTGAATATTTATGCATTGGGACTGATGTGGGAACATTGAAAAAAAATTATGCGTGGACATTTGTCTAGGATATGTGTTGAACTTTTATCAAAGGACTATGAAAGCTGAATTGTTTACACCCTAGAAATTTAGTTGACGATGCATGGATTAACACAAGCATTTCAGGTATGCTCCTGCAACTCAATTGTGGAGAGGCAGGCTCCATGTGATGGGCGGCAGCAAGGAAAACCGCCACACACCTGGAGTGGATCACTGGAGTATTGCAGTAAAGGATGGCAAGGCATTGGAAAAGGAATGGCGAACTGAAGTACCCATTCCCCGTGGAGGGCCACACAGGTCTGTGTTCTTCTTTTTTATGTTCTGCCTCCGCTTGGAGAATCATAAGATTTGCAGCTAACTGAAATATTATGATTTTACTCTAATAATAGGGCTTGCATAGCGATGAATGATAGGCTTTTTGTAATTGGGGGTCAGGAGGGTGATTTTATGCCTAAACCTGGCTCGCCTATTTTCAAGTGCTCTAGAAGGCATGAGGTAAACGAAGTAGTTCTTCTGTTTCCATCATTAGATTGTTATTCAGCATTATTGTTGTGTGAAAGTGGCATGCTCACGTATAGCCTACAAATTCATCACTGTTTCAGGTTGTGTACGGAGATGTTTATATGCTAGACAGTGAAATGAAGTGGAAAGCTTTACCTGCAATGCCAAAACCCAACTCTCATATTGAGTGTTCTTGGGTAATCGTCAATAACTCGATCATAATTGCTGGAGGTACAACTGAAAAGCATCCGGTGACCAAAAGGATGATCTTGGTTGGGGAGGTGTTCCAATTTCATCTGGATACACTGGTACTACTTTCATGTCACTTTAACATAGATCATTTTATCATGTATTTTGTGTCATTTTACTTCTATTTGATTAAATAAAATGATCATATTTCATAATGCAGACATGGTCAGTGATGGGTAAGCTTCCATTCCGTGTAAAAACTACGCTTGCTGGATTTTGGGAGGGATGGCTATATTTTACATCTGGTCAGAGAGATAGAGGACCAGATAATCCACAACCACAGAAAGTTATTGGGGAAACGTGGAGAACCAAATTGCATTTATGAGTACAAATTTTGACTCCTTTAACTTGTATAATGACAAGGAATCAATTGTAAATATTAAGTTAATTATTTTCACCCTTCATTTTAAGTTTACTCGTCATTTTCAACACTTACACAATTTTTTCGATAAAATGACAACCAAGAAAATTAGACTGATAGCAAATTTCTTCAACTAAAGGCACGAGGATAGTGGTTGGGCAACTATTACTCCACCCAGGATTATCACTTGGCAACTTGTAATGGCTGCCAAGAGCACAACAGAAATCATCATATAAAAACACTATAGCATGCGATCCGAGTCTCTACGCAAAATTCAAATGGAAATCGGTAGAATACTAGCTAGCAATTGATTATTTTTCTGTTTATAGAATGAACAATACATGTCCATTTACAAAATTACAGACAACCCAACCAACCTGGGAAATGCTCTTTATTTACAACTTTGCGGATAGCAAAACCATCCATGAACACAAGAGAGCTCAGTTGCGCCTTTTGTACCTAAACTTTTTTCCTTTTACTATCACCTTTACAACAATCCATATAGCCAACCCAAACATGATATGATAGAAAAAATACGTGTAGACTACTACACTGATGGAAGAGAAAAAAAGGGTTAACCTAGGTTGCTAAAAGACTAATCAATTCCAGTTACTTGAATGAAACACAAAAGAGACCGCGCTGAAAAAGCCAATCTCTACTGCATTAAGCTGCATCAAAGCCAAATTCACCTGCAACACCAAAGAGAGGTTATTGATTACTAACGTTATGCTGAGCTGAGAAATCATAATTGAGTCACTAGAACTTTTCAAACTGGTTTGAAACAATAATACTAAAAAAGATATCAAAAATATAACATTACCATTTCATATGCATCAATAGAAAAAACAACAGTACATTTTATTCGTTTACAATATCATCTAGAAGCTTAATAATCCCTTGGATCCCAATCACCGTAGTCCAAAAAGAACAAATTTAGGCTGTAAACTACAATCAATATATCTTGATGCAGATTTTCTCTTTTTCAAATATCAATTTCACTTTTCATCTGATCGCTAATAATGACTCTTGATTAAGACTGTACAAATGATCTGACATCTAACTGTATCTATATTTTCAATCCACCATTACTTATTTGACGGTAACTAATATAGACTTTTATCTTCATATCCATGCAAATATATGCTACTCATTGGTTTGACTGACCTGGTCCATTTTTCACAGTGAAACCATGTCCTCGAGTATTTGCCAAGTATCTCCAATTTGCTATATCATCACAGCAATCAATGTTTCTGCTGAAAATATATCCAAACTAACATTTTTACAGTACAGAAGCAGATGAGAAATATGTGTGTGTGTGTGTGTAAGAGAGAGAACCTTTTTCCTCTCCTCATTTCAATATAGGGGCATAAGGAGCTGGGCATGGAGAGATTGTATGATCAGGTAGCTGGTTTATCAGATCAATTGTTGTCTGCAGGCATGCATCCAGAATTTTCTTCTCCAATCTAACCAGCTGAGTGGCAACTCGTTTCTTAGGGTTCAAGTTATGATCTGCCAACTAATGCAGACAGCCGGAAAAAGGAAAAAAGAAAACATTGTAAGGGTCCATCAAAGATTCAACAATCAACCAATCTAATTTAGCTAAAGTTACCATCAA
The DNA here is from genome assembly GCA_948099555.1 of Croton setiger. NCBI lineage: Eukaryota > Viridiplantae > Streptophyta > Magnoliopsida > Malpighiales > Euphorbiaceae > Croton > Croton setiger. The sequence continues at coordinate 7,138 of CANUEY010071968.1, read as the reverse complement.
CTCATCTTCACTCAAGCTAGTGGGATATCCAGCCAGGCATCCCTTAAAATAATCCACCAGCTGATCCAACACAGCTCGCTCCGTACAAGGGCTCACCTATAACAGCCAATAAATTATATTGTAAAATCCTCAATACAAGAAACAGAGGGGAAAGAATTTGTCTATTCTGAATGTGGGGGTTCTCCGAGTCTGACAAGCGCTCAAGCAGCATTTCTACATTGGTGTAACCATATAAAAGGAACTGCAAAACACTCCTTGCTTCATAATAATGGGGAAGGGTTTGAGTTATGGAAATATTACGGTCATGAGTCAACGAAAGACAAAATATCATTTTTTTAATAAAAATAGATTTGAGATGATATTATAGTTGCAAACAATATCCAAGTGAATTATGTGATATGAATCAACAAAGATAAACTTACTGGACAAATTGGACCTTGAGAAGAAATAACAGATTGTATCTCAGAAGGATCTGATACATATCCCAACCGCAAATAAGGAAGTATATCCGAGATAGCTTCTTTCTCCTTTCCTACATGTATCTGTAGTAAAAATCATTAAAAAGATTAATAAGGAAACCAATACAAACCTTCATTTCCAGAAATGTTTGATTTCCTACTTGAAAAACTTGTACTGAGAGTTTGCCATTTCTTTGGGCAACCATTCTCTTATCTTGATATTGAGGATCCTCAGTATTGAGTGCTGCCTAGAGCATAGAAAATACAGTCAATAAAAATTTAATGGGATAAAAAAGAAATCAATAATAATACTATTGCAGAAATCATACTACCTTTACCACAATCCGGTCATATCGATTATCTTCATCAACAAAACCATAATTTATAAGCAATTTCGAATTAGGTTGCGGTCCACACCTAAAAAAATAACCTCACATTCTGTAAAGAAAAAATACGAGCGAGCAAGCTGTAGAGAACGTGATATCTGACTTAGTAAAGCTGCATACCAGACAGCAATCGGTTCTCCAGCCATGTATGACCGATCTACCACTAGTTCAACAGCACCATCCACAGCAGTTAACATTGCCTTGCAGTTGCTCTTGTAAGCTAGTAAAGGGGGGCCAAGAGGAACCAGAGCAAACCTTCGAGCCAAACTGACTTTCTGAAGACAGAAAAATCAGCTGATCAATTTCTTATTTCCAAACAATCAAATAAAATAAATTGAATGGCCTGAAACAGATTGCTCAGTTTTAAGATTTATAATAGAAAGACCAAATAATAAAGCTGATTTTAAAATGTCAGCAAATTATAACGCAGTCACTAAATAAATACTGAGAAAATCAAGCATTAATTCTTTCCGTGACACATTGAAATTGGATTAAAAACAAAGAGAAAAGGTCAAACAAATGAGCTAGATCTAAGAAAAATAACTTTATAGAAAGGATAGGCTTGTGGCGTGTGCAAATAGACCATAGATAAATGTTTAGACATACATATTAACTTGAAAAAAAAAAAAGCATTCCCATTCTTATTCTGGATTGACTTGAAAAAAAATAAAAAATTCCCCATTCTCATTCTGGATTGCTTGGAACAGAACTAAAAATACAATTAAGAATAAGATGTGGAAGAATTAGTTTATTTAATTATTTGTAATCCAGCAAACCATATTTGTACCTCTAGAGTAATTATATATGACTATCAATCACATTTTTCACAGGGTTGGCATGCTTTAAAATGCTAAATGCATATAATGGCAGTTGCCATGTAAGAACTCTGAAATTGTCAACAGAAATGAGGGGGAAAAAACTTAGAGTGGCATATGACACTTGAGACAGGCCTCCTATGATCCAGTAACAAACTGTTACTTCCAAATTTAATAAGAAACATAGTGAGCATGAAAAGTTTACCTGCAAGTGCACTACACAGGACTGAATAGCAACGAAAGCTTGTTTGAAAATCTCGTAGGGAAATGCTTCTGTGGGTATATCATATGGATATTGCTGTAAAGAGAGAAAATCAAGTAATCAGAAGAATGCACAAAGATACCAACTTTGAATCTCCAGCAACGAACATGCAGTTATATATAGACCTCTGATGGTAACCATAAGTATTTTGCTGTGTATCAAGTTATGATTGCAAATTTATAACCTGAAACAGAGAGCCAGCCATGAACCAGACGGTATCAAGCTCCTCATATTCTCTTCTAATTCCATCCGCCCTTTCAAGAACTTCAGCCTGCACCACCAACAGAATGCAAAATTACATGTAATAAACAATACAGGATTTCATCAATACAAAATATGCAATGAAAGCAAATAACATTACAGTGAAAGATCCAATAGATAAATAACTAAGAGAGTAACCTTAGTACCTTAGTGGGGCTGCCAGTTAAGTATTCTAATTCATCTTCTGACCAGAGAAGGGGAGATTCTACAGCTAGCTGGCCCCTACCTCGCTGCCGGTCAAGCTCTCTTATATATGGATACCAAAAAGACTCCATGCCTTGCTTCTTCTCATACATAAGATACAATGCCAAGCATGCCAATTCGGACAATTTGTTTGTAGTTAACAATTCCGCTGTGTGAAGACCAAACGAACAAAGGAACTTAAGGGTTGAAATTCAAGCTTAATTATTCAAGGATGAATAAGAATATGCATGACAAATTTTTGGTGCACTCAAAGGTCTCATTTTATCAAGAAAAGACATGTATACACATGTAAATAGGCATACAAACTATGGAGGACTCAAATAGTCTAGTATGACATAGCATAACAAAAGGCGCGGGATTACTAGATTTGACATATAAGAAGCAAAATGGCCGGTCCTCCTAGCATCCATGACCATGAGATACAGACTCAGGTACCTGCCCTGTGTTCTCATAACAAGTTATTGTATAATTTAAATTAAGCTCTAAAGGCTACAGGAGAGGATGCTGTTTCTAAGTATTAACAGGACCTTAATCCACATACGAAACCATGCATAAAAGAATGTATTGAGCCTAAAGTAAATTAGTAACATGTCTACTTTCGTCTTCATTAACTTTCATTATCCTAAGCTTCCAATTCCCATCAAAGATATTAAAAATGCACACCACAGCCACAAAATCTGAGGCAGCGATAATCTAAGACGAAGAAGCAGCAACAAAAAAGTCAGAGCATCTTACCGATAGTTTCATTCCCTAATACTCTCTCAAGCGTCACAACTAACGAATTGGGAACCGAAAATGCAACATCACCAGCCTGCAAGCAGACACCTCTGGGGCTTCACGAAACTATCCAAAGAAGAACGGAAGAAAAAAGAATTTTAAAAACAAAACAATAAAATTACCTGAAGATCCTCACTGGCGGCAATGTAATGAATAGGACTGTGCTTGGAATCATGTGAAGGTCTCTCTTTAAGAACCACTTTGCAAGGAGGCAATCCATTTTTAAGCATCCAAGCTTTCAAATCCTCAACCTGCTTCTCTTTCTTCTCGCTCCCAACTCCACTAATACTAGCTCTGTGCTTTTCATCATCCTTTTTCGAATTAGCCACCAGAGTCTCGGAGCTAGAAGCGGAGCACAAATTCCGTTGCCGAATTGATCGAAAACAAACGGTGCGTTTTGAAATCTTGGTATTGCAGACAGAAGTTGAAACCCTAGGGAAAACTGTAAGAGGCGCAATGCATTTATTACGTATTGGATTTGGAGCGACTTCCATGGATGGTAACATTTGGAGAAGAAACTGACGGTTAAGGGATAGAGAAGGAGAAATGGAGACTCTAAGTATAGGAGATATTTTGCAAGCCTGAATTGAGACTGGGGTCGTCTTCGTAGGGTCGAAGGGGATAAGAAACGCAAATGTGGCGAGTGCGGGCCAGTTTTCAGAATATGTTTTAATTTTGAAAATGCCAAAGTCAATTTGAATTCTAAATAAAATAATATCTTTCACAATTTGAAACATTAATTAACTTTTATAATTGTGCAATTTCAAATTAAAAAACATTATTTAATTTCATAATTTCGCAATTTCAAGTTGCGAAACTGTATCAGGATGTTAAAAGAACAATAGTATGTTCATCTGACGGAATCTTAGTTTGAAATTTCAAATTGCGAAACTAAACAACCTATTTCAAGCAAACGAATTAAAAAAAAAAAAAACACGTATTCACGTCAGAAAAACAGTTTATAAATCTCTAAATTTAGAGAAATCATAGTTTTGTCATCGAAAAAACGTTACAGTTTGTGAAATTGACATATACTACTCCATTTTCGTTGAATTTATTATGAAGCATTGTCGTTCTAATGGTGGACGGTATAGTTAATCCGAACAAGAGTCTAGCTGACGCAACAATCTGTATTGATGCTTAGTTGTCTTTTGGTCAGCTTGTTGATCGGGTATACATAGTTTGTCAAGTGAATAGGAGAGTTGTGCAACTACGTTTTATTTTGGTGTGGACAGAAGACATTGGGGTTAGGCGTTATATCATTATGCGAGACGATGAGACTATCATGTTCTTATAATTTTACGTGTTTAAATATCTAGAATTATACATATCAGCGGAACAAATCGGTAATATGTATGATGTTACTATGTCTGCATCATATGTCGCAGGAGAATGTAGCAGCTATGCAGGTGAGAACATCAGCACTAGATATGTTGACCTTGAAAATGAGGAATTCGTAAACGAGCCAATCTATGGTTCGGTGATCCAGCTGAAAATGTGGGGAATAAAGAGTATGTGTCTTGGGATGACGACACAGATGACAGTGAAACCTATGTAATTACAACATCGGGGCATTTTGTTTACGATAATATATGAGAGAAAGCACTAGAGGATGAGGATTCTGAGGAGCCTAAAATTTGGGACGGAAATACGGAGAGTATTGATGTCAGCATCCATTTCAAGAACAAGCAAGCTGTAATGTCTATCATGGTTGAATGGTCTGTTAAAAAAGCTATAACGTTCTGCACCGTCTACATTAAGAAGACGACGTGGGCAATTGAATGTGTTATCCATAGGCCTACATATCCACAAGAACTACTGCACGGTCCATGTTGCGGCTGGAGTATCGTGCGTCAAAACAGTCACGGTCTAGAAAGTGGAAAATGGTCAAATGGGTGAAGGAGCACAACAGTGTCTGGTGCAAACATCGGGAATAAGGATAGAAACGTCACGTCAAATGATATTTCGAAGCTGATTATTCCAAATATTAAGAATGACCCAGGATATAAGGGAAATAGATTTAGAAAGGCGTGCAAGAACGATTTTGTGTTAAAGTGGGGAAAAAAAACATGACACGGAAGGAGGAAAGCCATTGAGGCAGTCTACAGTGCATGAGAAAATAATTTTAAGGAACTGCCAAGATATTTGGCCGCAGTACAGGCGATGAACCCGGGTACCATTGTTATGTTCAAGTTCAAACAAGGTACATAAACTAGTCCAAGATGAATTTTTAGATATGTGTTCTTGGTGTTTGGACCCTCAGTGCAATCATACTAGTCTTGTCATCTAGTCGTGAGCATCGACGCAACCTACCTACATGGATCATATAAGGGAAAATTGATCGTAGCAGTGGTGAAAACGTCGAACAACAACATTTTGCCAATTGTATTGCAGTCGTGGACGATGAGATAGCGCACAGCTGGAAGGGTTTCTCATATACTTAAAATTGTATAGTTTTGGCAACCAGTGGACTTGCATTATCTCTGATCGTCACTATTGACGCTTGATTTTTTGCCCCCAAAAATACCCAATAATGATAAAAAAATTCAAGCTCTGTGAGATTTCTAGATTTTCGGTTAGATTAGTGACTTCATCCAAAATCTTGTTTTAATTGTCAGTCTCTCTTTGAAAATATTCAGTCTATATTCAAATTCTCGGTCTGTTTTAAATTTCCGATTTACCTTTTGACCCGTATAGAACTAATGGTAAAGTAAAAATTATTTAATTTCTTTTTAATTAATTTTAACTTGAATTTATTAAAGTTTCAAAAAAAAATATTATATGTTTTGAACCGAACTAGATCGGTTCGCTTCAAAACCATTTCCTTCTTCTCCTTAAACGCAGCTTTTGTGCCCAAAATGCTGCACCCTGCAATTTTTGCTTTAACAAAACAAAATCAAAATTAGATTGAGAACAAAAACAAAGAGAAATAGAAGGAGGAGAAGGAAAGTAGAACAAAAATGGAAGAGAAAGAGAGTGAAAAGAAGAGAGAGGGAGATTGAGAGATGATCTCCCAACAGCATCTCAGAGGTGACGATCGAAGAAAGATGGGGAATAGAAAGCGAAAATGAAGCAGTAAAGAGAAACAAAAATGGTAAAAGGCAGAGGGAGAAGAAAGAGGGGTTTACAGCCTGCTCGTTCAAAGGAGGAAGGTCAAATCTGGGGTGCCTAGGTTCCTGTCTAGCATGGTTGAGATAGTGAAAGTCAGAGAGACACCAGAAGCAAAAGCGAGAGGGGAAATGGATGGGGTTCTGGGTACAAAACCAGAAGCATGCAACAGTTGAAAAGAGGAGGCTCTCGATTGTAAGAAAAAAAAGAGTTTTTAGAGAGAGAAATGGGGGATTTTTCGATTTGAATCCACAAGAATTCAAAAAAAGGAGAGAGAGTTTGAAAATTTTGAGGGTTCAAGATTTAGGGATTGTTGGATTTTAGGGTAGAGTCTAAGTTCTATTTCCTAATTCAAAATCAACTTGAAACCAGGAATAGTACAAAGGGTAATGGGATAGTAACTGTTGACGATTAAAAAAAAAGAACTTTTTGTTTTAAAAGTTTTATTTTGTTTTAAGGGAAGTGCCGAAACTAGTCGGTCTTAAAAATTATTTTAAGAGTAAAGAAAAAGAGTCGCCACCCGAAAATTCGGGAAAAATTAAAAAAGAATTTTATTTTAAAAGTGACTCCGTTTTTATTTTAAAGGCAACTGGTCAATTTTCAGAGATTTGGATAAGGGGGTTGGGTACGACGGTTTAATTTGTTATTAAACCGCCGCCCGGTAAAAACCGGCCTCTTGGTTTGTTTTTCTTTCCAATTTTTAAGTTTAGAATAAAAATTTATTTTTTGTGATTAAACTAGCGATGTTCCTAATTGGCGATAATCGGTCATTCGCGAAAACATTAAATCAAATAATGAAAGCAGTAAATAAAATACGAAAATTAAAGTGCGGAAATTAAAAATTATTCTTTCTCCGATTTGGAGAAA
>CANUEY010071884.1:0-15695 GCA_948099555.1 Croton setiger | reverse complement strand
TTATTTCATAACATAATAACATATTTATAAAATCTCAATTTTCCATATAATAATTATAATTAAGAGTACTTATAATTATTAAAACCAAAACCATGTTTAAATAAACCAAACAAATAATTAAAACCAATTTCTTATTTAAATTCCTAAACCAAATATTTAAATCTGAATTTTCAGCCACAAAACGATCTCAAAATAAATTTCTGACGTCAAAAATGGATTCAAGACGTCGAAATTAGGTTGGAAGGGCTAAAACATAATTTATAAAAGTTTATGGGTCAAAAGTGCAATTATTAAAAATTGAGGGACCAAAATGTAATTTGCCAAAAATATCAAAATATGCCCAGAAGGGCTATTTTGCACAGTTCTAGAAACTACAGGGGTCAAATTGCAATTTTCATAATTTAAATCTGTTGGACTAAATTGAAAACAATGTAAAATTCATTCTGCTGGACTAAAATGCAAAAACATTTAAAGTTTAGGGGTTCAAAACAGGGTTTACCGAAATCCAGGCACCGGAAGTGCAAATTTACCAAAACACACAAGCCCCCTGCCGTTTTGGCCGATGGCAAGCTGCCCCGCAGCCTCTTGCGCACCTGGTTCAAAACGCACGCAGAGCGTGCCGTTTTGGACGCCTGCCAGCCGCGCCAGCCCACCTGCCCCCTGCCGAGAAAATCTGACTCTCCAGCCAACTTCCCGACCACGTTACGTCCTCCTCTGGTGGCTTTCCGGCCAACTAAGACCACCTTTCTCTTCCTCTACACACCCTCTAGCTATCCATCAGAGCCAAATTTCCAGAAACTCTCTGGATTAAAAGATACAAGTCCTCAAATTTGGCTCCTCAACACTGCTTACCCAGAACCCAGAATCTACCTAACTCTCAACCCAACTTCCAGTAACTTTTTCGGCCACCTCCGGTGATTTTCTGGAAAACTAAAATTACAGACCTCTAGACAAACATACCCTCTACAGACCCATATAGCAAAAACTCACATAGGCTTCACCAATTGGAAGTTATAATCCTCCAAAGTTTGCACCCGAAAACTGTCCAGAACCAGAACCTAAGTACCTAGAAATTGTTTTTCTTTCTTCCACGAATTCCAGCCCTTTTCTTTCCAACTTAACACATCTAATCCCTTCCTAAACTACCCAAGGACATGATTAAATAATAAATTTGATGATTTCCCAAAGATTTCTCTCTTTTCCCTTTCTTTTTCTTCCTTTCTCTTTCTTTTTTTTCTTCCTTTCTTCTTCTCTCTTTCAATTTCTTATTCTTTCTTTTTTCTTCACTCAACCAGCCCTCAATTCCTGCATGAAACATTTACTCCACCTCCAGCTAATAATCCAGCAGCTGCTTGGTTGATATTTTAGCTAAAACATGCATAAATTCCCTTTAAACAAGCCTTAGTCATTAAGTCTTCCTTCTTCACTTACTTCAAACTTTCCAAACTTAATTTCAATCCCTTAAACACAGCCAGCACCTACTTAAAACTTGTTTTTGGTGTCAAAATAATAAGTATGACACGTGTCTGAAGTTTCGTAAATATCGGAATCCGAAAAGGGGTCGTGGTTCGCTCGGTGCCCTAAACCGAGTCCGAAGCTCGACGATTTTTACGGAACCGAAATCGTACGACGTCGTCGCACATTTAGGGTTCCAAAACTCTTTAAACATGTTAAAAAACATATATCAAAATATCAAAGTCATTTGGTTCATATTTTACGCGATTTCGGCATTTTCCGATCGCGCAGGTCCGAAAACCCTAATTAGCTCCGTTTGTGTCTTTCGACGGCAAACGAGCCTATAACATAACTTGTTTTTCTTATCCAAATCACATATTATCATATTCAAATCATATATTCCATGTTTAACTTAATTATCAATTCATATCATGATGCATTTTAATGAAAATGCACAAAATGCATGAAATAACGTCGGAACGACGTAGGGTTTAGGGTTGGAATGTCACACACAATTTGCAATTTTGATGAGTCGCATACTCAGCAAATGTAAACCAAAGCAAATTAAGCAAGCATATAATTTAATTTATCATAATTAAGCAAAACAACATAATTCCAGGTCATAAACATCATTTAAGTTCATAACAGTATCATAAGATGCATAGTGACATGTTATTCCATTAGCTTTTGATGTGATTCATCGACCAAGTGTTGCCATAGAAATTTCACTGAGTAAGTATCCATAGCTGGCCAGTAACATATAGACCGGAATCATTCATCGGTCATTTCATATTCATATAGTTATCCGAAGATCAACCTGTAGCATAATAAGCTCTGATGATCATCCTGTAACATAATATGACCCGTAGGTCAATCCATCAAATCATATAGAAACCAGAAATTTCTTTTGTGAAATTTGCAAACTTTAGCTACGACGATCACAACGGCCTTATTTAAGTCCTGTGGAAATGCATTTACATAGCATATATCTCATATAATCATATTTCATATAATCCAATGATTGGACTTTAGTACCGGTCCGAACAGTATATATATCTAATAACAATTCATAATAAGTCAACTGGTCGAATTTCAGTACCGACTCAGGAATCAAAACATCATTATCAATAATCAAACAATTCCAATTGACCGGGCTTTAGTACCGGTCCAAACAGTTCAATAATAGCTATTAAGCAATTCACAATATCACAATCAAACATATAAGTAAGTGGGTTTATACTTACCTTACTGTTGCGAGTTAGGTTGGGTCTCGGTAGTTTACTCCGTCCCCCTCTAGAACTCGATGCTCCTATAATGCATAACATAGCAAAAATATTCAATTTATCAAATAAATAATCCATATGTGCTATGATGCATAAATATTTAATTCTTTGAAATAATAAAATTCCAAAATCAAACCATATTATTTTCCTTGAATTTAAACTCAATTCTTTAAAATCACTTTAAAAATAATTATCAAACTCAATTTATCATATATTAGTTATAATTAATAATAATTAATAATAATTATAATTATCAAAGTCAATTTAATTGTTAATTGCCCCAAACAATAAAAATAAACTCAATTTGAATAAAAAAGAATTTGATAAAATATTTATTCTAAGGTTTTCGGCTCAAAAACAAAGTTAAAAAATTAAATTTTGAGGTCCAAAACAAATTCAATATACCCAAATTAGGTAGGAGGGGTCAAAATATAAATTTTAAAAGTTTCTGGTGCAAACACATAAATAAACAGAAATAAAAGGACCAAAAAGTAAAGAAAATAATTGTAAAACAACCCAGAAGGACCAAACTGCACATGACAGGAAAGTTTAGGGGTCAAAACGTGATTTTCCCGAAATTCTGGTGCCGGAAGCAAAATTTGGATCAAAACGCAGGAAGCCTTGCCGTTTTGATCAGCTGCCTACTTATCAAAACGTAGGAAACCCTGCGTTTTGACGCCAGCCCTTAATCAAAATGCAGATTCCTCTGTCGTTTTGATCTTCTTCTACCTCTGAAACCCTTCTGTTTCTGCTTGATTTCCAGTCCCTCGAGCCAACTTCCAGCAAGTCGTCCATCCACTTCCGGCGGCTTTCCGGCGAACTACGACCACTAAACTCTTTCTCTACACCCCCTCTATTGATTCCTTATGCAAGAATTCTCCCATGGACGTTATGTTCTAAGATATTTTCTCTCGAAGTTGCTTCTCGATCACTGTTTCTGAACCCAAAAAACAATTTCTCTCTCTACTATGTTTTCATTCTACTTCGATTTCAAGCCACTCTTTTACCTTTCTATCACTTCTAACTTTCTCCTACAGCTCTTAGGAACCTACTAAAGACTACCCAAGGTTTTTCCCCTCTTTTCTGTCTTTTCTCTTTCTTTCTTCTTTTCTATTTGTGCTCATTTCTATTGCCTCTCACACCTCTTTAACCCTCTCTCTAGACACCTAATCATCTCTGGAACAAAGCCAAATGCATAACTTTCCACCTCCTACTTGATTTTTAGCCAAAAACCTATTTTATCCCTTTAACTTAATAACAAAGTTTCCTCTATTTTTTTCCTTCACTTACCTTTCAAATTCCAAGTCCAAATTCACTTCCAATTCCTAATTTTAATTTTTTTTAATGTCAAAATAATATCAAAAGCTTATATTTAAAATTTCGTCGAAATTGGAACCAAAAAATTATTCGCAGTTCGATTGGCGACCGAAACCGATTCCAAAACCTCGACGATATTTGCGGAGCCGAAACCGTATGACGTCGTTGTAGTTTTAGGGTTCCAAAACTCTTATTATCGTATAAATAATCAAATCATGTCAAATTCATTTACTTTAAATTTTTCGCATTTCTGACGTTTTATCGGTCGCGCGAGCCAAAAACCCTAATCGGGCCTCGTTTGCGTCTTCCAACTGTAAACGAGCTTAAAACATAACTTGTTATCATAATTCATTTCATTCATTAACATGTTCCAATCATATATTTCATAATCAAATCAAATATTTAATTTAAAATGATTCGTATGGAATGAAAATGCTTGTTATGCATGAAATGATGTCAAAAGTGACATTGGTTGGGTTTGAGGTGTCACAAGCCATGCATAAAGTTAGATCATTTAAGAGAGTCATCAGAGTGAATTTTATCCATTAGGGATGACACTATTGGAAATTCTATAAATGGAGTAGATAAGGTTCGTATACCTGTTGACTTGCTTATACAACATTTAGATGATCTTGTTCATTCGATAGTTGAAAGTACATATTCAAACTACGTTCACCACTCCAACGATCTAGAATATCTCCAGAGTAGGGCGATCCTTGTACCGAACCTTCATATGGTTGAAACAATCAATGATTACATGGTGTCACTAAATAATACAATGGAAAAGACGTACCTCAGTTCAGATATGACATGTATGTTCGACATTTCTTTAGGCACTCTTGATCATATACATACACTAGAATTCATAAATAACATTAAGTGTTTTTGTGTTCAAAACCATTGATAACATTGAAAGAAATCACAACTATTTATGTTGCTGATAAACATAAATTTGTCTACTGGACTTTGTAATAGTACAAGATTATACATCACTAAACTAGAAATAAGAGTTTTGGAAACCATAGTGATGTTTGGAGCCAATAAAGGAGAAAAGGTTACATCCCTAGAATAACATTGACATGTCCGATTTAAAGATGTCTTAAATTTAAAGAAGACAGTTTTTAATAATTTTGTCTTTTACCATGACAATTAATAAGAGCCAAGGTTAATATCTTTCTAATGTTTGATTTGTTTTTCAAACAATTATAAGAGGCGGTTTCGAGAGTTAAGAGTAAAAAAGTTTTGAAAATCTTGATATGTGATAATGAAGACAACCCCACTAATGAAGCAGTTAATATAATTTACAAATAAATCTTTAAAAATATTTAATTATAACTTGCAATCTATTTTAATTTTATTAAATGATAAGTAATCATTATCATAAATATTAAGTAAAAGTAAAATGCTAGAATATAACAATTACAAAACAACATACAAGTATTTTATATAAATACATATATGAATACATAGCGTTAATTTTTTATTTTTTTTTATTGGTAGTTTTATTTGTAGTTGTTAGCTTTCCAAGTGCATATTTTCTACTTTGAGAAGCAGAAACACAGATGCAGCAGCTAAAATTAGGCATCAGCAGGTTGTATTCTGAGAGTATCAAGGTAAGATTTTGAACGGAGTTCACGAGAAAATAATCCTTTGAAGAACTCTTGAACTGTCAATCTTTTAAACAAAGCTGGTGTTTCCTCATTAATCAAGCTGGGTGCAGCACCTATTTCACCATCATATCTTGGCGAATGGAACGATGCAATTGAGAGTCTTTCCTTCTCAGAGTTGACAATTGCGCGGTGGAGGATGCTGCGGTATGCACCATTGGTTATGATCTGCAAATTATAATTATCATCATTTAGCTCTCTTCTACTGACAATGCAATGATGAATGGCCTAAACAACTTAGTTTACCTCTAAAATGTCGCCAATGTTGACAACGAAGGCGTTGGGGAGGGACTGGACAGGAACCCAGTTGCCATCCTTCATAATCTGCAGACCATCAACATCACTTAGTTGAAGAAGAATGGTGAGACCGGTGCCATCTGAATGAGGCGTAATTCCAGTGACCTTCTCCGGCTGAGGACAGGGCGGATAATAGTTCATTCTCATTGTTTGTCTAATTCCTTGAGTGAAAATATCTCTCATTTCCTCCACCTCCATCTTCAGAGCTTTAGCCATGTGCTCAAGGATTTCGACTGCTAAATTTTTAACTTCCTGTGAATAATTCTCCAAGGTTTCTCTGCATAATTATGCATAATTCAACTCAAATTTTCCTTCAAATAAATGCACTAAACAAGAAAGATAAGAGAAGAGAAATGAACCTGAGAGGAAGAGGGAGATTTGGAAATAAGTGTGGCTTCCTCAAATGAACTGGCTGTGTGACCATAAAGAACATATCACTCCAATCAAGCTTTTGCTCCTCTGATACAACAAATGACTGCCCAAATCCTTCTACTTCTCCAGGATATTGCCAGAATTTTTTCTTCTCTTCCATTGGAAGGTTGAAAAATTCTTGGACTTGTATCTTCATATTCTCCAAAAGTGAAGAGCTCACTCCATGGTTCACTAACTGCAAATTGCAATAGCTAACCAAAATCAGACTTTCTTCAACCCAATAATCACAATTTCCATTTTCAATTTCAAACTTGTGAAATTGAATTGGGTCAATTAAAGAAAGAAAAATAGAGTACCTGATAAAATCCCCATTCTTTGCAAGCAGAGTGGAGCTTAGCCAATTCAGAATCCATGGATTCATGGTGGTTTAATTTGTTCAAATCAATAACTGGAACCTGAAGTGATGAGGAAGAAATTATGGGGTAATCTTGAATTTGATCAAGGCGAACATACCTTTGAGGGACAGAAACCATAGGGTTTTTCGCCAATTCTTGGACACAAGGCACCGGCAGAGAGCTTCCAAGACTGCTTGCTTCCGATGCCATTTTCTTTTTCTCTGTGATCGTGAGCTACCTTCCCACCAGACCAAAAGTGTGGAAGGTCTTTCTTTATATATATATATAGACAAGAAAATTGAATGGTCAAAGTCTTTTTTACTGGGTTTTCCATCTCATAATAAGTAGTTGAGTGGTTATATTTGGAGGCTCAATGTTATTTGGCAGAGAGGCTCAGTTGTTTTGTTAGGACAATTCAATTGGGCTTCCGGATGTCTTGTATAATTATGGAAAATATTACCGGCAAATTCTATCTTGGTAAAAGATACTAAAATAGAAGGGCTGTGGAATTCCTCGTTGGAGAGCTAGTCAAATATTAAGATCTCACGCTTGAGATTAGAGTCCAAATATTGTTCCCACGTTCTCTTGTATCATCATCAACACCAAGAATTAGGATTTATTCCACATAAAGAACACGCTTCAAATCCAAGATGTCGCAGTTGATGATTACACGAAGTACTATACATAGAGATTTTTTGTGTTTGCAAAGAATAATATTAGCCACCCACTAATACTCTCTATGCCGTTTCTTTATAGTGTTAGGGCAACAATATAAAACTCTTACATATTTCCTTAATAAAATAGGATAAATCATGTAATGGGCTTAAAAGCCCATGCACAACATCTAGGTTCTTCATGTGAATCCTAAAAACTCGGTCATACATACCTCCAACATTATAGGAAATGAAGCGTGCGACCCGAGGGGAAAATAAATGAGTAGCACTATATTAAGTCACCGTAACATAATTAATACCAACTCCATATCTTGTCATGTACCCTATGCTATATGTCTATCACCATATCAAGCATTTTTTATGTAATAATAGTATATCTATATGCATCATAATCAAACAAGTAACATTCTTTATTATTAAAGACAACATTTACTATAATTTAAAACAATTATCATTTGCTTTACCTAAGACATGACATTGATATCTATAATAACATATTTTCTAACACCTTACTTATATATTATTTTACCAAACACGTCATAAAAACAATCATACATATGAATGCAAAAAAGAGGAAGAGAGGTCATAAGTTTCAGCTGATCGGCATGCACAGATTAAGTGTAATGTTCTATATTTCACGTCGTGAACTAACTCTGTCAGTTGCAGTCAAGAACTTGAATTTCACACTTTTTAACTGCGGACGTCGATGAGCAATTTTAGTGGAATGGAATAATAATAAATGGTCAAAAATAGCAAAAGGAAAAGCAGCCCATACCATCTTGATGCCTTCTTTCTGGATTAACATTGTGTATATTCTTAAATTGCTTGGTCTATTAGTATGTGTGCTTCGGCTAGTTGATGGAGAGAAGAAACCACCAATGAGTTATATTTATGAAGTTATGGATAGAGTGAAGGAGGTAATTATAAGGTCCTTCAATAAGAATAAGACGAAATATAAAGATGTAGAAAGAATCATAGGCAAATCCAACTCCATCAACCTTTAAATGCAAATGCTCATTATTTGAATTCTGAGTTTTTTATGCAAGAAGTGAAGAAATTAGTGGTTACATTACTATGGGACATTATCAAGGTTTGTTTCATCAACTGATGAGAAAGATATTATATGATGTCAAATCAATGAGTATGAAAAGGAAGAAGGTTTATTTGGAAACCAATTGCTGTGAGGAACAGAACCACATTTTCTCTAGTACTCCTGAATTAAGGAAATTCGCAATCATTGGGTTATCATCATTAAGTGTAGTTTTGCAAAGTCAAAATCTGAGAATCAGTGCACTAAATTTCAGTTTTAGTAGTGTAAATTTTGTTGATTTTCTAAAGTTTTGGTTTGTCCGAAAGTTCTTTGTCAACAAACAAAAAAAAAAAAAAAAAACCTTAAACGAACGAAAAATAATAATAAAAATAAGTGCAAACAACAAACTACAACAAATAAACAATAAATAAAAAATTGATCAATTTCATAATTAATTTTTAATAGGGTTGTGATATTGAGACATCTCAAAAAAGTTAATCTGGGAATATCCAAATTTAAATTAATTAATAATTTATATATTTTCATTAAAAATAAAACTTACTTATATGCCCTTAATACATTTATTTTAATCCCTTGTAATAATCACAATGGTTACTATGTTTGGTAATAGTGCTTTGACTAGTGGTTTGACTAGTGGTTAGTGGTTTAATCCATATAAAACACTAAATGTTGTTTGGTAACACTAGCGTTTAAACTAGTGGTTAGAGGTTTAATGAGTGGATAATAAAATATTAATCCCCTTTGGCATTTGACATTTCACGTTTGGAATAAATTTACCACAAGTTTTCTCTCTTAATTGCTGCCAGGAAGAACAGATAAAGAGTAAATCTCTCTGTTCCTAAAAACTCCCTAATTGGTGTTTTTTTATGATTCAATTAATTGTTGGAATTTCATGAATTTATTTCCTAAATTAAATAATAAATTCATCTGATTCCGTAACTTTTAATTGTAGTAAATATTGGTTAATTAATTAGGCAATCTACTGTGGTTGTGGCCTTGTTGTGGTATTGCAATTTCCAATAGAGGAAGTTATATGTCTGTTCTCTTCTTCGTGTTGTTGATAAGTCTATTGGGACTATTGGGCAAAATAATGTTTGTTGTTTGGGTGTTAGATTGGAGCCTTTCAGGTTTGTAATTTCAGAAATGTATTTGTATGTTCTTCCTCATCTATCTTGTCATTCAAAGCGCATTCTTTACTCTCAGTAACTTGTATTATTAGTCCTTTGGTTGATTTATCACATTCTATTCCATTATGTTTATATATTGTAGCAGTTAATTGGTTTTTGTTGTATTGATCTAACCACCATCATCACCTAACCCCATAGTAGTATTGTGTTTCTTGACCAAAAGATATGGAAGGTAAAAAAATATAATTGTTATCTTCATGGTTGGTGCCAAATTGTGGTGTTGTAATTTTTGTAACTTTTTCCTTTTTCAAAACAAATGGTTTAAACAAAAAACATGTGTGAATTTGAACAAGTTCAATATTGCAAAGCCTTAATCACATAAAAAATTAATTACTAATCAAAATTAATATTTGAAAATAGAACAAACAATAATTATAATTGAGTCACTGTTATATTTAATATCAATATATAATATATAATTGTTAACTTTGTTACTATTATTTTTATGTTATTTTTTGCGTTTTTTATAAATTTGTGTTAGACATAATATTTATGTGTTTAATGGTTCTATAAGATGACACTAATTTCAAAAAACTCAATAAGGTGGAGTTATGAGGAGATAGTATTTTTTGTGACATTTTGATCCAATTTATAATAAAAAATGAGCGCAGTTAATCTTTTAAATGAAATGAAATTCAAAGTGATGTTGAAAAAAAAATAGGATGTCCATGTGAGACTAATAGTTGTAAGTATAAATATGATGGAATGAGGAAAAATCGGAATTTGAAAAACTCTGAAATTGGCTTAGGGTGGGATACTAGTTTGGAGAAAATAGAAGCTTCTAATGAATGGTGGCAAAAGAAGATATATCTTTTATATGTGCAACAGGTTTAATTTTTGAATACTTTTATAAATATATCTATAAGGAATCATGTATGACTTAAATTTTAACTGGAAAAAATTGGATGAAAGAATTGCTAAATGGTAATCCAATTTGAAGTGTTAATGCTTTTAGAATGAAACATGCCTTATGTGTAATGAATTATCCTTCAAACATCGGTTGCAATCAAGCAGTAGTCAATATTGAAAAAGTTGGTATTTATCTATATATTATTGCTTTAGGTGTTTCAAATAGAATCGTTTCAGAACGTTTTCAACGCTCAGGTGACTCTATGAGTAGAGTTTTTCATGATATTTTAGATGCAATTTCAAGTCAGGAATTTGAAGGTCTTGCACATGATATCTAAAAGATCCAGACTTTAGAAATATACTAACTCAAATAGCAAATGATGAAAAATACACGGCATATTTTAAGGTAATATTATCGTTATCCTTTCTATAAAAATATTTCTTATATATTTTATTTATTTTTTGAATTATTTGTTCAAAGTAAAATTGTATTGGATGTATTGATGAAACACATATTACTGTGTGTAGTCTTAAGTCTGATTAATTACCTTATAAAAGGAAACGATATCCAACATTCAATGTGATGGCTGCTTGTAATTTCAATATGTAATTCACCTTGATTTCAGTTGGGTGGGAAGGTTCAGCTCATAATACTCATTTTCTTCATGCAATTAATACACCAGAAATGAAATTTTCTAAACCACCAAAAGGTTAGTTCAATATGAAAATTTATAAGTATTTTTATATAAAATAATCATTTTGTATTTATCTATAACGATATTTATCAGGTACTACTTGATAGATAAAGGATATTCAGATCGAAAGTGATATTTGGTACCATATTCTAGATCAAATACCATCAATCACAATTTCAACACCACCTCCACAAAATTCTCAAGAAACATTTAACCGTATACATTCATCTTTAAAAAGCTGCACCGAGAGATCTTTCGGAGTTTTAAAACAGAGACGAAGATTTTTAATAAAATGCCACAATTTAGTGTTGAGACACAAATTAGAATCATAGTGGCAACATTTGCATTTCATAACCATGTTTGAATGATCTAGTTTTTTATGTGATTGAGCACTTTCCTAATTTTATCCCACTTGATGAGCTTCTAAAGTACACAACATTTCTTCAATTGATAGAAATATTAGAACAAGATCAGTTGAAATGAAGGGTTTTTTTTTTTTTTTTTTTTTCATTATAAGTAATTGCGTATAATTTTGTTTTTAGATATAATTTCTTGTATTGCATATGACTTTTAGCTGTTAGAGTTTACATTTAAAAAAATGTTAAAAAATAAAAATATTTGAAAGACAGTATAGTTATTTTAAACATAAATAAGTAATTAATATTGACATTAATTATATATGTTAATTTTTTATTTTAATCATAAATTATTTATAAAATATAATTATTTTATAAAATATAATTATTTTATAAAATATAATTATTATGTCTATTTCATTATTTTATTTTTAACAATTATTTCTACTTTTATAAACCGTTATAAAAACAGCTAATAGCTTTGTTGATCGAAAATCTGTTTGGAAACAATTACTTTTGACAAGTTTTTGTAGAAACAATGAATTGCTTTCATTATGTCACTGCAATGCAATATAATAGCATAATTATTAGTTTTTAAAAAATATATATATAGTAGCACAATTATTTCAATTATATGTTCATCACAACCTAATTTAACATCACCAACTCTATTCATTATTCCGTAAAGATTGTTAAGGACATGCTTCATATATCATGTTTTTGTGGTGGACCACAAAGCATAGGTAAAAGCCAAAAGTGCATGGTTGATTTTTCAACCCACAAAAAGGATAAAGAAGGAATAATATCTCCATTCTTATTCCATGTTTGGAAAAATACAAAAATTTTAAATTAGATTCTTTTATTTTGAAAAATTAATTGGCAGATTTTTCGATTTTTATATATTCGACTTTTGTATCTTTTCGTTCATTTCACCTTTAAATATGTTAAAAAGACTAATATTCCCTTTGTACTATATTTATTTCAGGTCCTTAATGTTTGTACTATATTTATTTCAGGTCCTTAATGTTTTAAAAAATATAATATTAGGTCTTTATTAATTTTTATGTAAATTTGATAATTTATTATTATTATTATTATTATTATTATTATTATTATTATTATTATTATTATTATTATTATTATTATTATTATTATTATTAAGTGGCTATATAAAATCCAATAATAATGTATGAAAATAAAATCTATATATATATAATAACAAGGTTTTGGACTATATTTAGAAACTATTTCAATTTTGATGTTTTTAAATAAATTATGCATTACATTAAATTTTTTTCAACATTTAAATATTTCTTACCATTTTCTATAATATTTATTTCCAATTTGAAGAATTAAATTTAAAATGGAAAGTTATAAATAATAATAATAATAATAATAATAATAATAATAATAATAATAATAATAATAATAATAATAATAATAATAATAATAATAATAATAATAATAATAATAATAATAATAATAATAATAATAATAACATAAATTACAAATAAAATAAGAAATTAAATGTTTATCAATTCAGTAACAGCAACTCTCCATCTTCCAACATTTCTGCAAACCATGAAACTCGAAAGAGATGTACAATTTGAAAAAAAAAAATATCAATTCACGCTAACCAATTAGATAACCTGCAGAAAATCAGGTACAGAGCTTAAACATTCAAAATAAATCAGGTGCAGAAAGTAATGAACACATGCATTTCTAAAATAAATCACCATGAAACTCGAAAGAGATATGTGAGAAATTATGCCTTAGGACACTGCTGCTGAGAAAGATCGATTTTTCCCCATTCTTGTCTTCATTTTTTAAATATGTGGTCTTTTTGGAACTACTGTCGACATGGGTATTACTGCGTCGTGTGTTCTTATCGAATTGATGTGATTTTTGGTTTTTTTGTAGGATCTGGTTTTCGCAAATCAACATCTTTGAAACCCGAGGAAGTGGAAGGAAGAGAAGAGGAGAGCCCAATAGAAGAAGCGAATGAGGCCACTTCTAATTTCAAAAGGTCTGCATCTTTGACGTTTTCGTTTGAGGACTTTGATTTCGCCATTGTCATTGCTCCTGCAAATGGGTGAAACAGAAGGGTTTAACTACATTAAAGTTTTATCAGTTTTGATTTGTAGGGTTTTAGGTCCAGGAAAATACAAACAGTATTTGATCTATCGATATTGATTATTGATTCACAGAAGTAACGAAGATTTTTTACCCGTGCGTTTACATTGGTGACGGTGATCTCCAACCAATCCCGCACGATTAAAAACAACGAGCAACAGACACATCCGTCAAAAAACTCCTCCAGCAAGATTGAAAGGGTTTTCTTCACAGCATTGATTTCCATTAATTGCAGATTACATTGTAAATTCAAATTACAATGTTATTTTTTTCCAAGGTTTTCAGTTTCCATTTTTGAGTTTTTTTCCAAAAATTTCCAAAATCAAATTTCGGAAGTTAAGGAACTGATTTAATTCTCAATGTAGTTGCAATTTATTCTGTGATTTTCTTTCCATTTTTTAAAAGATTTAAAATTTAATTGTTTCTCTAACCTAATCTCACAGCAGTAACGAAGAATTATTCTCAGTGCAGTAATCTGGGTCTTTCTCTTGGAATCAAAACGTATCTTCTTATGTTCTGGAGTTTTAGAGTGTATGCTACAAATGGTATTCTGATCTCATTTTGTTTTTGATGTTGAGATAGCTTTTAATTACTTGAGCTCATTACATTTTTTTTACCATTCATGTTTTCGTTGGCAGGCGGAATCTGATTTACCCAAAATGAAACAATGTGGGTGATTTTTCCATGTATCTGGACGTTGCAGATTCTGCAATTTTGCCATATGGATGGAGTAGATATGCTCAGTTTAGCTGTGGTGTTGTCAATTAAATTCACCAGAAATATTCTATTAGGAAAGGTATTTTATCCTCGATTGTGCATGAATCACCTATTGTAGTTGTTCTCTTATGGCATTCTGTGGACAAGTGGCTCCATCAACTCTTCTTGATTTGGTCTTCTTAACAATGCTAATCATTGAATGAATTGTTTTGAAAGTCTCATGATCTGTATTTCCATTGCTTTATTAATAGTATTTTTTTATAACACAATGAGCAATAGACTTCATGCTTATTTTGATTTTTCATGAACAAGTAAATAGATGATCTAGCTGAAGTTAAGGTGCTCTATGGCATTGAAAAGGTGATAGCATGTGGAGCAGTTGTTTTGACCCTTAAAGATCAGAATATACTTGCAAATGGTGATTCTAATGAAGGTAAAACTGCTGGTAAGAACACTGTTTTTTGCTAGACAATGCAGCTGAACAGAGATTACATGCTTTGCGTACAATGTGTCATAAGTAATAAATCATATAAGAACAAATGAAAAACTCATATTAGTTGCAAACAATTTTTTAACATGGACTGATGTCTTTTTGGATTGTGTATTAATATATGAATCACTCTCTTTGATATTTTTTTTTCTATATACACAGCAAAAAAATTTAGAGTCACTGATTTTGTCAAAGCTGCAGTTTCTGATGGAAAATTTGTGATCCAGGTCTTTCAGTCAATCTATTATCTTCATTTTTACTGTCTATCAGCTATTTATTCGTAATAGATTTAGTTATTGTTTAGTGGCATAAGGTAAATTTCCTTATATTTATTACATGTGTTGTCTTTTTTTTTTTTTTTGGTTAATTTTGATTTTGAATTTAATTACATACATTAGTCTTTTGTTCTGTTAATTTAGAATTTGATTCATTTTTCAATTTATAAATGTCAAAATTTTGGCTTCATCTACTTATATATTTTTTGCTTCTGCACTTCCAGTAATTGCCTTTGGAGGGAAATTTAGTAGAGATACATGTATTTCATTGTACAAATCGTTGAAGTTGGTTTAATGCAGGTCTGTTTAATCGTAATCTTTGTATGTAATTGATATTTGTGTTTGCTTGCTGCCAGATGGAAGTCTGAGTACAGTGGAAACCTTGGTTTCTACTGCTATTTGTGGAATGATCCACTCAATTTTTGGAGGCCAGCCATTGTTAATATTAGGAGTTGCAGAACCAACCATTATAATGTATACCC
>CANUEY010071788.1:0-19272 GCA_948099555.1 Croton setiger | reverse complement strand
AAAATCTCACTCTCTAATCACACGAAAATTATAAGTCTAGGAGACAAATAATTCGAAAATATTTGATGGAAAAGATGTATGTTTTATTCGGCCATAAGGTGCCTTTAAATAGGCATTACAAAAGTCCATCCCTAAGTAGGGATGATTAAGGAATCCTAACTAAACTAAACTAGGAATTCTTACATCAAACGAATTGGCCCTACTATAAACAACTAATAACTAAGCAAAGGGGACCACAAAAGTTTTTAAAAGATGTCCCCACTTGGCCATGTGCCAATTAAAAAACACATGTACTTAGGAAGTCTTTACATAACTTTAAGCCCATAGGTCCAATTGACTTCTAATCAACCAAATAGTCTAATTAAGTCCTAAATAATAAAATTACATCAAAATAACAAGCCAAAAAGTGTCTAACTTGGCAGCCCCAAAATCGGCCTTCTCCCACAAAATAAAGCCTTGTTTTCGTTTTTTCTAAGCTTCACTTGGACCAATTTCGAATTTGGCTCTTCCTTCTCCATCTTCCATGATCACTTCAAGTATGTTAATGAACTTGGTTGATTCTTTAAGTTCATCTTCCATTAGCATGCTTGATTGATCTTGGATTCTTCTTTAAATCTCTTCTTGAGCCCATAAGTTCAACTTAGCTTAAAATTTTCTAGCCATATTCCTTGTGATAGGTCCATTAGCTAGCCTTGGTGGTTCCTGGCTTACATCAGTATGTTTTGTCTTTTGGTTGGTAATGATTTTTTTTTTAAAATTTTAAATTTTAGGTATCTTAATGGTTATGATCTCTCAGGGTCACTTTCAGACTTTAGTTCTATGGATGCTCTTGAAATAATGTCTTGAAATAATGTAAGTATAACAAAACAAAAATAGAAAATTTTAAATAATTTGGAGAAATTTAAGGTATAATTAATTTTTTAATAATGTGTTGATTTTGTATTTCCTTTGAAATTGCAAAGATTTACATAATAACAGTATAAATGGACCTATTCCTGATTTTCTTGGCAATTTTCCTAACCTCAAACAATTAACATCTTTTATTAAATCATAATAATTTTCTAAATTTAAAAAAAAAAAAAAATTTTTTTTTGGTTAACATTTCAGGAATCAAGCAAATAATGCCTTGAGTGGACCAATTCCTACATCCATTACAAAGAACACCAAATTGAAATTAGTGTAAGCTTTATACATTAAGTATATTGTGAGTTTAATTTGTTTTATTGTATTTATTTATTTAATTGAGAATGGTTTAATGTGGGTGGATTACAGGGTAACAGGCAATCCAAACTTGTGTCTCTGGGAAGTCATGTCAAACAACAACCACATCATCAACAACTTCTTCAAGAGGTGGCAAAAAAAGTAGCAAACTTCCAGTAATTCTTGGATCCACAATCCCAACATTTGTTGTTTTCTGGCTTATTGTGGGAGTTTTAACTGTTTTGCATCAGAAGAGAAAAAGAGCAGCAATTGCTGCAACAAACCCCGGTTAGTTTTTTCAAAAAATTTTCTCGGAAAGTTTTTGTTTGATCTGAATTATTTTATTGATAGCAGTATAATATTCGTTTATTGTGTAGGTCATGGTGGTGGAAATGGTACTAATGGTGCAACCAACAATTCAATTTTGGAGAAAATTAGTGAAAGGGTAATGAATGAGATAAAAGTGAGCATTGAAGATCAAATAAGTAGTGAGATTAATAATCAAATAAATTCCGGAATACGACAGCAGCAGCAACAACAATAACACAATCTAATGCTTATGCATCAATAAAAAAAATGTATGACATTCAGTAAAAAATGTCCAATTTCTTCAAAATTAATTTCAAGAATTCAAATTTTATCTCAAAAATCTGTAATTATTGTTGAACAAGCTTACCTTAATGTATGCCATATTATAGTAGGGTAGAAAATCTAAAAGTACATATATAATATATAATATATAGTAAATCATTAAATTGCATTAATATAATTCATACCTGAAATACATTTTAGTAAGTGAAATTTAAAGTTAACAATGGCTAATAAAACGCATAAACAAATAAACCAAGAAACACCATGAAGAAGTTAGGCAACAAATATGGAGTGTTGGAGGTATTTGGATTAGTAACATTAACAACATAAAATACTTCCATGGCGTTAAGAAGAGGTGGCAATGTAGAATTCTCTGTAGCTGAAATTGTTATATTAGCTAACCCATTTTGAATTGCAACTGGATACAAAGAAACCACACTGAACCTATCATCTCTGTTATAGTGATGAGGTGGAATTTTTGCCCAACCCAATTTTTTGTTGTTTATAAAAACTTCAACTTCCCCACTCTGTTTAGGAAATCCGCGAAATGGGTCTCTAAAATAGAACACGAAATAGGCTGCTGCAGATATTTGGTGAGGAAAGTTGACTGATAAATGAATAGAATCTGAGACATTTTTTGTTTGAATTGCAGATTGCATTACAGGCCATGGAGGGTTATTCTCGCCGTACATTTGGCCTTCAACGGTTTTGTTATCTATAATGTTGAGATATTGTGGATATCTTTTAGGTTTCCAAATTCTATTGAAGAAATCTTCTTGCTGGTCTATAAGATTCCTACATATCAACATTGGTGGTTAGTTTGTAAATACATATATATACTTTAAGACTGTAAGCGAGCTGAGTCAAACTTCAACTAGGGTCGAACTTGACTCATTAAAAAATAAACAGACTAGCTCAACTAACCAAATAAACAAATTGGACAAGCGAAACTTGCAAACAAGCTTGATAAGACAAGCTCACCAGGACTCGTTTACTACTCGAGCTCAAAAGCTAGAGCTTGTCTATTAATATTGAGTTCAACTCGGTTTATGTTTCGAACCGAACTCAAACAAGTTCTTATCGAGCTGAATCTTGAATAGCTTGTGAGGAGCTCCGTTTGTTTATATATATATATGAGAGAGAGAGAGATTTAAGTAAACTTACTGAACGGTGGTGTTTGAACCATATGTGAACCTGCCATGAAGAAGCAAAGCTGTATCATTCTCCATTAACCTATACATACCATCCACAGGGAAAGCTGTTGCTTCAAGTGAAGATATAAAAGGAATTCCATTTCCACCATCACTACTACGCACCAAACATACTTGTGCACTATCTCCATGAGTCCTATAAATCATTTCATGTAAAATAGGCTCATTTTTAGTGGAAGCAGTAGTTACATTTGCCCAGAAATTCCCATCTATTTCCAAGCTGAAATTGGGTGGCTTGTTAAGTCCATCGTAATTGCCATAATAAAATCCAGCTCGAATCAAAAACTTGGTGTCTGATATATAAAATGGCAAGTTATAGCAGTTGGTATCACCATCAGGAAAGTTTCGTAAAGTATTCATAGTGCTAAAATTTTGAGAGTAGCTAATCAAATGATTTTGTCCGGTTGATATGAAACTTTCATCCGGTAGCCATGAAATCAGGCCATCCTCTCCCGCCGGCGTTGCTTTTGCGGCTCCACAGTCAATCCTCAAGTCACCATACCGTTCTGGCAAAAAAGGGTTATTATTTTTTTTTTCTGTAAAATATTTAATAAGATAAATTAAAAACATATGACGATTCGGTTCTTTTTTGTTTGTTTTCAAAAAAAAAAAAAAAAAAGTCAATTATTTGGACACTATCCTGAGATCAAATAAGATTTGTGGTGATTTTTTTTAGTGATTTTACGAAATTAGACATAAATGCAAATTCAACCAAAAAAATTATTTTATTTTATATTTTATTTATAATACAGAGTATTGTTTGATTTCAGCATTTTGTAGACAAAGGCTGGGTTATATTTTTAAAAAACTAAAAAAAAAAAAATGCAATGTCCATTAATGGAGAACAATTAGCGAACATATAATTACCTTGTGAATAGATCAGCAGAAAGTTGGAGAAGACGACCAACAATATTATAGTTAGAAGTGAACCATCCATTTTTGCTTTTACTAAGAAATCAGTAAGAAATTTTCTCTGAGACAAATCAATACTTGTTGTACCTTATTATATATTATTGATCCCTACAACACAACATGAAAGAATTCGACGGAAACAAGGAACTTATTCCTGTTTTTGCTAATTATTTGTATATTATTCTCATTTTTTACTTGTTTAATTAAAACTTTACGATATGAAAGTACTATTCAGCCGGATACAATGTTGAGTTTGGACTTCAATTTTATAATTATACTCAAGAATCAAAATTCAAGTCAGATTAGACCTAATTTAAACTTAAATTTAATGTCAGACAAGTGCTAATTTGAATAAAATAAGAACATAAACAAGAATGTACTCAGGATAATTCTTTGAAATCCCCATTTTTGTATTTTATACAAATTAAAGGAAATTGCTAGTGTTGTCAACATCATGTACTTCCACAGAATTCAACAAAATAGCAGAAAATGAAATTTGGTATCGTTGTTGATCTGCAACACATTCATCAGAAATTATCATACAAAGGGACATCTGATTATTTAATTTATCTTTTTCATATTAAACATTCCTAAGGACGACACAAGAAGTCAATCATTTTCAACAACAATAATCACATTGAAAATAGAGACTCGCGTTTAATATCAATAATCTATAATTTACAATCTATAATATATATATACATACATTTGTGAATGAGCGAGGGAATCTCTTTAAAAAAATTATATAAATTTAGAATAAACGAGAAATACAATAACAACGTTTCTAAACGATGAAAATTACATATTTAAATAGTCAACACTCCACTTGATGTTATTCATTAACCACAAATCAAATTTTTTTTCTGGACTTTAAACAAATTTGATCGGCAAAGATTTAAATACAATTTTCTCACAATCGTCTCTTTTATTAAAAAAAAAAAAAAACTAATTTCTTACAAAAGAGACCAACCTTCAATAAAGGAAGAACTCAAAGTGAAAATAAAAACTTTTATTAGAAAAGAACAATAAGAAAAAAAAAATATAAAAATATTAGATTAAAAAAAATTGATAGATTTAAGATTATTTAAGATTATTTGCTGAACAAATAAATAAAATAATGATAGAAAGGGCAACTGTCAGCTACAGAAGCCAACAGCAGACTAAAATTTGAGTTTAAAAGAAGAAAAAATTGAGAGAAAAGAAAAAAGGGAGGTTAGGTTTTGTAACTCTAGGGACATTGTTATTGCTAAATATTACTATTAAATTTATATATTAAAAATAAAATTACCTCTATATAATTATTTATATAAATTTAATTTAAATATAATTTTAATAGAAATATAATTTTAGTAATAAAATAATTTAATTTAAATTATGTTTTAATAAATAATCAATATAATTATTCATATTTAATTAATTAAATTCAAATCATATTTGAGAAGAAATACTATATTAATTATGAATTAGTTAGATTTAAGTTATATTTTAATAAAAATAATAAATAAATTATGTTATAAATAAATTTTAATTTTAAGTTTAGATAAAATGAAAATTTATAAATTGTTTTCTAATCTAAGTTAATTTAGATTCTGCTATATATAAGATATGGTAAATTTAAATTTTAGAAATTATAAGTATTATATGAGTTTTTGAGCCTTTTAACACTCAATACTTTTTAATCAAGAATTCATAATTTTATATTATACATAGAATATTGATAATTTTCTTTAAAAATAGTTAATTTAATTTATTCGTTTTATTTTAACAAATTAAACAAATTAGTGCTTTGATTTTTAATATTATTTTTTTTGGAAATTACTCTGGAGCCTTCAAGTTTTTGCTAATTTCCGATTTGGTACCACTAATTTGAAAAATATGCTATTAAAATTTTAGAATGTAACTATTAGATACTTCTGTCAATATTTATGTCTTGTTTCAATCAATTTGGTTCACCAAATTGCAAGTTGATCCTCATAAATTCTATTTTGGTCCTCTAACTTTAAAATATTTATATTAAAAATATTTCTTAATTTTACCAAAAATAAAAAATTAATAAAAAAATAAAAAATTATTAATATTAAACTAAAAAACCAAATTAAAGAAACCAAACTTCTTCTTTATTAATATTAAAATATTTATTAATTTTAACCAAAAAAAAAAAAATTAAAACCCAACCCATATTTTATCTTCTTCTCCTTTTCCTCCACCGATTCCTACCACAACCCTCAGCAGAATCACAAGAACAGCAGACCGCCGCCTCTGCTCCGCCTACCACTGATCTGAAAAACAAGCTGCCGCCTCCTTCAATTCTACCACCACGCCACCTGCCTTATCCATATCGCGACTGACCACCACTGTTAAACCTTGAACACCAGAACCCCACAATAATCCACTGCTGCCCATCGGTTTCTCCTCAACCATCAACTCCAATCGCGCCACCCCCATCACCCTTGCCCCTCACAGCCGCCATCTCGCCTAACGTCCATTCCCTCTCCCTATCGTGACCCACACTTCGTTGCTGCATCCTTCATGAAACTGAGATCACCGATTGCCAACTTGAAGCCAACATTAACCTTCAATTTCAAAAAATTAGAGAGAGAGAGAGAGAGCTTCCATTGTTGCGGTTTCGGCAAAGTACTGTCTGTAAAGAGTAGCTAGAATCTGAGGGCCTCCGGGTATATTTTTAACTTCTTCTCAGTTTGTTCATCATGGTTATATATATAGCTTGTTGTGTATAGGAACCTGATTAGTCTGTGCATTTGGTCTGGTTTATGTGTTCTGGATTTAAGATTGTGACTCTGTTTTCATGATTTTATATGTTTCATTTTCTCATCAAAAGATTCCAAGGAAGTCGAGCTAGAAGGTCTGTTTGAGGAAGATTTCATCATCGCCGATGGCTCGCCACCACATGCCAAAGACAAGTCTTGTAACAAGAACGCCAAGCAGCTTACCTGGGTTCTTCTCCTCGAAGCTCACAGGCTGCCTTCTTGTTTCCTTAATCGGGTACTGAGATGAAGAGGAGGAAATTATTTTGATTATGGTTTGATTTTGAATTTTGATTTTGATTTAATTTTTTATATTTTAAGATAATTTTATATATTTTTTATTTTTGTGAAAATTAAAAAAATTTTTTAATATAAATATT
This sequence comes from Croton setiger, assembly GCA_948099555.1. Classification (NCBI taxonomy): domain Eukaryota; kingdom Viridiplantae; phylum Streptophyta; class Magnoliopsida; order Malpighiales; family Euphorbiaceae; genus Croton; species Croton setiger. The sequence continues at coordinate 12,213 of CANUEY010071788.1, read as the reverse complement.
TCAAAGTTGGAGGACCAAAATACATTTATAAGGATCAAATTATCATTTTTCCAAACCAAACTGACGTAAACAAGATAGAAACATTAACGGAATTGGCTAATAGCTATATTCTGAAACTTTAAAGGATCTAATAGCATATTTTTCAAATTAGTGGTACCAAATCGCAGATTAGCAAGAACTTGAGGAACCTTAGAATTTATTCTCTTTATTTTTTTAGTTCTTCTGTTTTGTGATTTTTAGATATTTTAGTTTTTCTATAAAAAAAAAAATTGAAGTATCGAATTGAACTTTATCAAAAACACCAAATCGCTCCACTACCGGAAAGCTAGTGTCAAGATGAAGTCAATGTCACTAACTGTGCTTCTATATGTTGTCGAAATAGCACAGTCGCATTGATCGAAGTTTCAAACAGTTCTTTCTTTAAAATTAGATTTTTCAACTATATTTTTCGAAATTTTTTAGTGATTAGATATTGAAAATAAGAAATATTATGCATCATCACGTGAGGCCTTTAATTTTTTAACTATTATGCATCATCGCTAGCAATAGTTATCGTCATGAATAAAAATTAGATTTTAAGTTTCAACAATTTCAGTTTGATCATTTTATAAAGTACCATATGATATTTTAATTTTTTTTTTTTTATAGAATGAGTAAAGTGTATGGATGAGTGACCAAAAAAATATTGGAATCACTGTGGGGCAACTTTGAAAATTCTAGAAGCCAAAAACCGTTATTACCGGTAGAACTCCACGTGTTCTACCTAACCATGTACAGTATGTTACTCTTTCAATTGTGTCCAGTTACTGTTATCAAGAGTGCTATTAGTTAAAGTCCATTTAACTAGGAACAAAGTTGATTTTAAAGTGCCATTTTAAGACGCAAAGTTCAGGGTGGTAGACATGTTTTGGCTCTTAGATTCATAAAAACTTTTTTGTAATTTAATTACTTTCTAATATCTAATTTAGAAAACTAAGATATTAAATATTTTGATTCACTAGAAATCTCAACTAATATGGAATAATCACTGTAATTCACAAATAATCTAACAAAAAAATAATTTATAGCATCTGCTATGTTAAATGACAAAGAACTTAAACAAGATTAGAATACACCGGTTGATTTAGGCAAAATCGAAGAATACATGTCTTTCAAATGTTATATGGCCATGAAAAATAACACTTCGTGGACGTAGAAAGAAAATAAAATGAAGTTAAAATAAAAATCAAAATACTCAAAGAATAGAGATCACAAAAATTATCATATAAATATAACTGTAAAGCTATAAATTGAACCAAACCCATAAACTGAACCAAACCGTATCAAATTGAACAAAAAATACGGTCAATCGGTTCTGCAGTGTTAGAAAGCTATAAACCGCAGTTGGTCGGTCGGTTTATGGTTTTGTGAGTTTGAAACCGAATCGAACCGATAAACCGAAAGCAACCTTATAGTCTTATACTATGCCGTTTATGCCTTCAATTTCCAATATAAAACATAAAAAGTCCCTAGATTTAAACTTTCATTCGCTTCTGCCGCAGCCTCTCTCTGCCATTTCCTCTCTCTCTCTCTCCACTATTCCCGTTATTCTCTCTCTTGCTACTCAACCTAGCAGCATATTCTTAAGATCACGTTATGGAAGAAGCGCTGCCACTGACCAAAAATCTACGTTCACGGTGAGGAAGCAGCGCCACCACCAGAGCACCGCCTCGCCGCTTTGTCGTCACTCGACGATTCTTTGCTCCCAGCGGTCCCTCCTTCGCAAAACCCTTGTGTTTCCTTATCATCTGACGATTCTTTGCTGCTGCTGATTTTTTATGTGAAAATTTATGTTATTGTTTGTGTTGATTTTGGAGAGAACCCTAAAAGACAACGATTCTTGTTGTAGATTTTTTGACTTTTTTTTTTTGTGTGAAATAATATTATTTTGGTTGTATTTGTAGATTTCTCAGTTTCAACTATTCAATTTTTTTGTTGATTTTGATTTCTTCTCTGGTTCATTTGCATTATTATTTTTGTAACTAAGAGAAAAATGAATTGAGAACAAATTGGAATTGGTTGGTTTCAAAGAAATGAAGAATTACAATTGAAACAGAAAGTTGAATACAAAAGAGAGGAAAAGAACAACTTATCAAACTCAATGATATACTCCTACTTATACAACAAGAAGGAAAATTACTGGAACTTAAAAATTAATTACAATCTAATTAATAATCTCAGAATCTGTTATGATGAGTGGCATCGTGAAATAGATTTTTCAAGTTGTTTCTGCTACAAGTAACAAACATAACAGATTAAGTATCGAAGGAGTAAGAAAGCATGCTGATGTTGATGTTAGTTGGATCAAAACGGCACCGTAGGACTAATTCGAAACGACTCCGTGTCTTCATTTCTTACTTCACTGCTTCAGTTGGTCACTAATCCAAATGGTGCCGTCTTTGTTTTTAACTTCAAACGCCACCATTTGCATCTTCTTCTTGTTTCTCAGCTGTCTTTCATTTCAAATGACTGTTATCCGCCATTTTGTTTCTTCTTTTCTTCTAGACTTGAATCTCCATGTGATTGCTCCAATATGAATTTGATATTGAATGTTCTGTTTGATTTTCAAGCTTATGAGATTCGAGTAACTTTTTTTTTTTTCATGAAGTAGTGATAAATCGGTTTTTAAACCTTCGATTGATATTAGGTTTCTACCTTATCGGTTCAGTTTGCTGTTAAGGAAAAAGAGTGCAGTTTTTCATCGGTTTGGATTTGACTGAACCAATGCTCACATAGATAAATAAATAGATCCGCACATTTGTCAAGCCTAAGCTCAGCACTTCATCAGTTCTAATATAAATTGAAACAGTTATATAGCTCATTTTGCCTGAAATTTGGGTTTGTAACATACAATCTACGAAAGCAATAAAATTCTACAGCTTCACAAGTTTTTACATTAGTTTTTGAAAAGGGTAGTGTGTGACAGACTTCATATAATGTCTCAGCTATTTTAAACTGAAATTTATAATCAGTTTAAAAACTATCCGTCTCTTTCTACATTCTTCAATTCATAGCCAGTCAAATCAAATCCCTTTTGCAGTCCCTTATGATATATAACTGAGTGAAAGTCAATAGAGACATTGAATAGCTAGCATTTGCTTTTGAAGATTAGACGAGTATATCTATCTTTCAAGATAAAGTATCAACAGCAAGCCATCTATCCAGACACATTTGCACAATTGAAGGTGTGAATTAGCAAAATCATTTCCCCACTGAAGAACTTGGGAAATTAAATTTGATGTTGAGTTGTTTGTCCAGTGCTCAAAACAAGCCCTTTTAGTGCTGGCATTAGTTCTTCCAGGAACTCCCTTTTAGTCAGAATTCTATCAGATGTACAATCTTCCTCCTGACAACCACCACGGCAATAGGTGATGTCAAATTGCCATACGTAAGGAGGGTTAATTTCACCCATCATATCTGAACTTTAACTATTATAATGCTCGTCCTTAAACTTTGTTTTATAATGGCATTATCCCTGATCACCTTCAATCGGAAGACTCAGTTGTCTCGTCCACATTCCTTCCCTGTCTTTCCCCAGATAGGTCCATTCAGGCATAGAACTAGCTATTATAATGTTGTGGTCCTTATGACTAGCCAAGATCAACATGTAATGAGAAAATTTTGGACAAATTTCTTTTAAATCCTCAAGGTTTTAACAAATATGATATCAGGTCCCATTTTCAAATATATATTCATTACATCTAATCAAATAAAAATATATTATTTTTATTTAAATACAAATTATTTATAATTAACCTATTTTGCAAATAAGCGGAAGATGTTAATGATTCTAAATAATTTTTTTTTTAAATCGCATTTTCTTTATTTGCTTACTTGAATTTAAATGAAGACGTAGAGTGTGTTGGTTAGATGTTATACCAATTAATAGCTTGTAGTGGTTACTAATAGCTGATGGCAAATAGATGTTAGCTGATCTATGTTAGTGTTTGGTAAAAATTTGATATTAATTATGATTAGAAATGAAATTATTATTATTATTATTATTATTAAAAAATACAAAAGTAATGCTCATTATTATTAAAAGTCATGATTATTATTAATAATAATAAAAATACCAATTATAATTTATTTTTACCAAACACTAACCTAAATTAGCTTACATCTATTTGCTACCAGCTATTAGAAACATCTAAACTAAACACACTCTAAATGTTCACTTAAATTCAAGTAAGCAAAGAAAGGATATGTGATTTAAAAGGAAATATATTATTTACAATCATTAACATTTTCAGCTTATTCACAAAATAGGTTAAAACTAAATAATTTGTATTTAAATACAAACAATAATTTTTATTTTTATTTAATTAGATGTAATAAATATATATTTCAAAATAGGACCTAATAGCATATTTGTTAAAATCTTGAGGACCTAAAAGAAATTTTTCCAAAAATTTTTTATTACATGTTGATCCTTGGCCAGCCATAAGGACCACAACATCATAATAGTTAAAGTTCGGGGGACGATGTCATTACAAAACAAAGTTTAAGGACGACATCGTTATAATAACTAAAGTTCAGGGATGATGGGTGAAAGGATGAACAAACGGAAACTAATTTACCATATATTTGACAATCTCTCATCAAAACAAATTTCATTAAATATTAAGCAATGTCAGAAAAACTATCAGTATTTAAAAGCTCAACTATAATCATGACAAATTCGCAAAATCATGGGTTTACTCACATCACCAGTTGCAGCAGAAACAAGTGATAAAAGTGTCACGGTTGCAGTCTGGTAATCTGTCAAGATCTTGTATGCCGAGCCATCTAGTTTGTCCTGAAAAACACCAAATGCATGCAAAATATGTAAGTTCCCCAATTTTCACATCTCCTTGTACCAGGAGTTTCATGTTATTTTCTATTCTTAAATTCCTAGACAAAAACACACACACACACACTCATAAACCAAGAGCTCCGTGGTTGCTTCAAAGCAGCAGATCATGAAAAGTGCTCTTGAGACTGATCGGTCAGAAATTAAATGATATCAGAAACTTTCTCACTCCAGTCAAACATTCTTCCATACCTTCAATCGAGACACAGCAGTAGAGATGGCCCTTCCTGGGGCTTGAAGGGCTTTATTGTGAATCTACAAACAAGAAAAAATAATAATAATGCATCCTCAAAAATTGCACAAAATGAAAGATAATTTCAGAGAAATAAAGCTCAGGTACACAAACACACTACTCAAATACAGAACCTGTATGTAAAGTAGGGATACAACTTTAGGCAGAAGAGTAACTGGATCAGTTTCCGTTGAAACTTGGCTTAACAAATCCTGTTGGTGGCACAATTAAATCAGACATTAATATGAGACTTCAACTTATCATATTCCTGCCAGTATCACATCATGTATTCATAGCAAAATAAACTAGAAAAACAAGAGTACAGAAACAGGAAATAGATCTAGACATTCATCACACAAGTACCAGCTAAAAGATATAAATAACCAATGGATAGCAATGCCATTCTGTAAAATTGATGATTATTGAGGCACAAAAAACCAGGCTCTCAGGTAAAGTCAAAGTCCACTAACATGATAAAAAGGAAGTGAGTAATTTAAGCTCAAGAGTAAAAACTAGTCATGATTCAATAATTCTGACTTCTTGTATAAATAATATTCTAGTCATACCTTGCGATATGAATGCAGAAGAGTTCTTTCCAATTTTTTGTCAAGTTTTTTCAAGAACAGCCCACTGAAAAGATGGTATTAAGAAGTTAAGCATTTACACCAATATGAATAGGTTGCAATTGCAAACACAATCATTCGTGTGAAGAGTGAAGACAGGGAAAACAATGAAATCAACCCTTCCACACAAAAACAAAACAAACATAAAAAAGAAAATATAAAAATACCTTTCCTCTGCCATCTCTCTCAGTGAAGTCATGAAGACATCAACCCGCTGCCACATATAACAATCATATTTGAGCATATAAAAAACAAAGTGACAATGCCATATCTGTTCAACTGGTTGCGTAAATTCTATTTAAGGAAATAAGATCCAAATGCAAGCTAGATTAGCTAATAAAACCTCTTGGTACTGCATTACACAATCATAGGATTAAATATAAGGAACTGACGAACTGGAGTACAAAAAGGTTTAGGAAAAGAAGAAAGTTGCCAAGTTTCATACTAAAAAGCCAAGGGGTTGAACCAAAAACAATTTTATCACAGCAAAAAACAAAGATTCTTATTCTTTAGAACAATTTCTAAATTATGGCAAATTTCTAAGTAGTCAGTCAGACAATAATTTAGGGAAAGCTGCCCAACCATAAAACAGCAAAAACCCACCTCCGAAAACCCACTCTCCAACCTTTGAAGAAAAAAAAAAAAAGCAAAATGTTAAGAACGATTATTTCTATGAATTTATCATGCATGGAAAGTTCCTGTTTCCTGCAATCAGTCACTGACCTTTCCTTCCAAAGCTTCTACTACTGCAAGGGCTTTCTTTGAGAGGGATCCTGGAAAACTTTTTGCCTGTAAAAGATTATTTTACATTTATTTAACTTCCGGTCAATCTCATAGCCGACAAAGAAGGATTGTCAATATTTCATACAAGAGCAGTTCTCTCTGCAGAACTAAATGTGACTGATTCTGAACTTTGAGACTCATCAATTTCAATTCCATTCTTCAATTTGTTGTGCATGTCCTACATCACATGAATTAAGTATAAGACGATCCCTCAAAACTACATCTAACTTCACTAAAGCAAATCAATAGTGAGTTAAAAAAATGTACCAGGTTATGAAAAAGCATATCTGAAACAGAAGCAGCTAGTGTTCTTAATAAATGTCTGTGCAAAATAACCTGCAAATCACATATAACAATTGGTTTAACAATGTATTATTATCAAAATAAACTCTTAGAGAGTAGTTTATCCAGGATGTCATTGGCTAATAAACTATCAGAAGGACTCACTGAAGTTGATTGATCATCTTCAAACAAATCTAGTGCTTTTTCATACAGCTGCATATTCAGGAAAGACTGCAAAAAGGCAAAAGACAGCTCACAAGCTTTGGAATAAAGATTGTACCCGTCTTCAAAAGTACCAAAACAATTGTGCTAACCTCATCAAGCTTCTTCTGCAGATTGTCAAGCAAGCGCTTCATTTTCTCAGAATTTTCAGTAAATAGTGCCTTTCTTCTCTCCTTCAAATAATTAAGGAGCATAGGTCTCACATGATTAGCTAATGGTCTAAGGATTATCTGCAAATCTTCTATTCCTGCCAGATCAAACAAACAATCCACTCAAAACCAGAAATATTGTTTGATGACTAATCAAGTGAAAGAAACTACAATGAAGACAAACAGACCTTGCTCCTCAAAATCAGGAACCAGAGTTAGGATCTTTTGCATCACCCACTTTTCTGAAGGAACATTAAGACTGTCCTCTTGCATTTTAACCTCCTTCTTAGCTCCAGTTTTTGTATCTGTCACCTGAGTAGAGGACACATCCTTGCCTCTCCTTGTATTTTTCTTAGATTTTGAAGGAACAAAGTCCTCATCGTCAGGAATGCTTTCAGCTGTTTTCTTCCCTGTCATTTTTCCCTTTTTCTTCTTTTTCTCATTACCGGTGTCACTTAACTCAGAGGACCTTCCAGAATCATTCTTAACATCCTTAACCAAGTCTAATTTGTCATTCATCCCAACACCAGAAGGCCCTGAAATAATAAAGGAATCCATCTCTTTCTCCATGCGATCATACACAGACTGATCATTCAAAGAGAAGGTTGCAACCATCAGAATTAATGAAAGTGAAAAAAATGATATGAGAAAATGTGAAAGTTTTTGTTCCTATCACCCCAAGAAATAGTACTCCAGAAAACATAAAGGTAATTGATCTACTGTTCACATCTTAAATTCAAGTGGTTCTCAAGTATGAAAAGAAGATCAGAATAAAAATAGAATCAGTCAAATGCAGTGTGCAGAGGACACCACCATCAAATTTTGAACTTCTTCAGCCTCTAAGTTCAAATCATCAACAGGACCCTTAAAACTAATGTATACAATTAAATTATTCAAATATTTCATAAGCAACAATTTACATTTCTAAAAACTAAGAAACAAAAATAAATTATACAATAGGCACAATAAAAATAAAATTTTCATTCCATGATTAATCTTTCAAGAGCATTACCTTGACAAAGCCATTACTCAATACATAAGAATCCCCTATAATGAGTCCTTTGTTACTCTGAAGAGAAACAGAAAAAGAGAATTAATAATTCACCAGATTTAGGACATCAATTATTACAGCCACAGAAAATTGTTACCTTAAGGGCCGACTGAACAGAAGGACAAAGTGATAAAATCTTAGATGCATCTTGGGATTCGAAAGAAGTGGGAAGCACAGAAAGAGAATCAATCCTGCAATTATTCATTGAATCAGACCATGTAAAAGCATTATTGTCTCAGAACATAAAGCTCAAAATAATTAAGACAGTTCAAAATAGAATAATAAAAGCCAGAAAGCAATGATAGCCATTTTATATGTTGTCATCAACATTGGGAAAGTTATATTACACATGATAAAGTATCAATAATATAATTCATACACAAAATGACAAAGACAGAGTAGCATGTAAGTGATTGGCAAACTTTCTCTACCTAAGTTAATCAATATTATAAATACAACCATCAGAATGACTGCTATGCTACAAACAATAATTAATACAAGTATTTTTCCTCAGAGTTCAGACACTGTAAAATTGTTCAAAATCACTAAAAAAATGTTAAGCAAGATTGAACAAAATCTATCAAATGGAAATAAGGTACAAAAATAATTACAATATCATTTTGACAGATAATATAAAGAGAAAAGGAATGAAACAGGTGACCATTTTATTATCACTCTTTACTCTTACAAGGCTTACCAGCTACCATGCTCAATTGCATCCTCAACAGCAGCATCCAACATCTCAATCAAGGAGGTGTGAGAAAATGCAGTAACTAAAGGTATACCCTCAGGATACCTGGACTAAATTGTAGTGTAGGACAACAGCTTTGATTAGATAGATGCATTCTCAAGCAGACAGTTAAACTTTAAAAAAAATGATAGTAGGACAAAGTAACCCGAATTTCATGAAAGAGAGAAGTTCAACAAGAACTCACTAAAATACCTGCAAGAATTGAACAGGCTGGGAAATTCCAAGTTTGTTCAGGGTGTCATAACTTATGAAAGAATTCTGCAGCACAATAGAAATGGTAAATAGTAAAGATTCAGCCTTTTTTTCTCTGTAACAGGATAGAAAGGAAGTCAAAAAGGATGAGAACTACTACACCATTTGGCATTATGGAAAGTACATAAATCCATATAATAAAGAGCTATATCGACTCGAAATTTTGCATAAACCCATATAACAAAGAACTATACTGATAAAAATTTTATATTCATAAATGTACAAGGGAATGAGATTATGAGAAACAGGAAACCCATCAGTTTTGGCTACTTGACAATACAAAGTCAAAAATAATTAGGAATTTAGGAAGCACTAGTCTTCAAACCTGTGAAAAGAAGGAATCTACACACTCCTTTTGAGCAGTGGCAAAGACCTGTTACAACAATTGAACTTTATATAAGAGCAAATACATATAACTTAATGGGATATCATGAGAACTTGCAATCAACACCATGGTTCTCATGCAGAAAAATGCTCACAAAATGCTAAAAATTACCTCAGTATGATCAGAAACTTAAAAACTATAAAGACATGTATTTTGGTGCAACCTCAACATTCTATAGTTATATTCAGGAAAAGAACATTCATTAACAGAAATATAACAAGGAAGCTCAAAATAACACACACACCTTTTGAGCAGTGGCAAAGACCTGTTACAAATAATTCAACTATATATAAAACAAGTACTCATAACTTATGGAATACCATGGTGCTCATACAGAAAATGCTCACAAAATCTTAAAAACTACCTCAGTAAGATCAGAAACTTAAAAGCAATGATTAAGAGACATATTTTAATGAAATCTCAAAACATTCTAAAGGTATATTCAGAACAAGAACACTCATGAACAAACATAACATGAAAGCTAAAAATAACATAGTCCCACAAGCCACAATGCAACACAACTGCTATCAAAGAGTATAAGAACCTCCATTGTGATGAGATGTCGGCACACACAATGTCCAAAGTGTTAAGAGATTGCATATCATACATTTGGAGTCCAATGAACTCCTGCACGAAGTGATCCAAGAACCTCGCCTTCCTTCATTACTCCATTAAAAAGGGACTGGAAAAATGAGCTTTCAACAGCAACACCACCAGCTCCATTCATTTCCTGCAACAACTGCTGTAGATTCCCCCAAAGCACCGTCAAATTTGTAGGCACTGTGATACTCCTTGCAGCACCTCGAACCATGGCACTAACACGAGCAACATATGCTGGTGTATATAATTGCCCACCTTCAAGCCTACCTTTCACCTAAATTCCATAACAACTCCTATCATAACATTATCCTATATAATCCAAAAACCACATATTTTTTAATCATCAACACAACTACCAAAAAAACAAAATCAACACAATTACCAATCTTCCAAGACGGGCCTCCAGCATAGAAGCCACGAGTTCTGAGCCAACATTTAACTGTGCGGCAATTTCTGCCAAAGCAATTTGACTACATTCTTGAAGTCTCTCATTAATTTCTTCCGCAACATTATCCCAATACGTCTGTGATATAATTTCTCCTTGAATTAAGGTAAGCTCTGGATTATCTGACACCACGTGTTGAGCTTGCTTTTCAACATGAAACAAATCAACACCAGTAACGTCCGAAAGATCTATCAAGGAAACACGGCCTAATTTCTTGATTTCAGCCACCATTTCATGCCTCAGTTGTTCCTGAAGTATAATGTATCCACAAATTCATCTTAGACGACAATGGCAACAATAAAAATTAAATTAAAAAAAAAAAAAACTCAAATACAATCCTCTGTTTGGTAACCGAGAAAGAGAAAAAGAGTTAACAGTTTAGCTTGCTTGCATTCTTATTACACCATAGAGCTAAAACCTATGGTATTCATTCCAATGACTTTGACAAATCAAAACTCGGTTCTCATACTACGGCAGTATTTTCATTCATTTTCATTTCCTCGGGAACCAGACAGAGAATAATCAGGTGTGTAAGAAATAGAGACAGAGATAAAAAGAGAGATACAGGAGTGATGTATTCTTTGCCGGAGACGGTGTGGAGAAGGTCGAAATCGATGATATGAAGCTCCTGGAGCTTAAGAACTAATTCGACGACGTTTCGTTCCGATAATCGGATGCTTGATTTGGCTTGCTGAGCAAACTCGAATTGCTTCTGCAATTCTAGTAATTCAGCATCCATATCTGTGTCTTCTTCGATCCTTGCTTTGCTTGTTGTGTTTGTTCAAATTTCGATTTGATTGTTGTTTTTCTCAAACACAAGATAGAAAATGATGTAATGGAGTTAATATTGAAAGCACAGTGGCTTGAGAAGTCATTCGGTGCACCGGTACACATTCAAGGGCCTTCAATCTCAATGAATCCATGTACAAAAAGTTTCATGGCCCGCAAGGCCGCAACCCAAAAACTATGAAAGGCTCAATACCAATTAGTTAAAATTAAGATCGGTGAAGGGCCCTAAAATCTGATTGTAAATTTTAGTGAGTTTTAAAGAAATAGCACAACATATTTTTAAAAATTAAAAAAATAGCATATTTTTTATAAAAAACCCAAAACTAGCCCTAGTATATATACAAATATATATAGAATATATATACTTTGGGTATATATACAAGTATATATAGAATATATATATTTTGGGTATATATACAAGTATATATAGACTATATATACTCGAGTATATATACTAATATATATAGACTATATATACTCGGGTATGTATTATAATTTGTAAAATCCATTGCTATGATTTATGGAGTATATATAATAGTATATGTGGTTTCATATATGCTGGGTAATATGTTATTTATACAAGTATATATAGACTATATATACTCAAGTATATATACTAGTATATATAGACTATATATACTCGGGTATGTATTATAATTTGTAAAATCCATTGCTATGATTTATGGAGTATATATAATAGTATATGTGGTTTCATATATGCTGGGTAATATGCTATTTATTCATATATACTGTCATAT
>CANUEY010071676.1:0-34202 GCA_948099555.1 Croton setiger | reverse complement strand
GTTACCGAGGCCGGTTTTCGAACCGGGCGTTAGTCGAAATTTAATTTCGGCTAACGTACCCAACCCTCTTACCCATTTTTCTGGTTCAAATCAGTGCTTTATCCAAAATAAAAACGGAGTCATTTTAAAATAAAAAACCTTTTTTAATTTTTCCCGAATTTTCGGGTGGCGACTCTTTTAAAATAAACTCTTCTCTTTTCTAAAAATGAAAATAATTTTTAAGACCGACTAGTTTCGGCATCGCAAACCTAAAAATGGTTTTGTCACTCTTATTTTGGTAAAGAATCCAAAACGAACGTCATCAGCTGTATAATTCATAGGTCCATAATAATTCATATGTTGACTCGTAGGTTTCAAGTGAAAATCATATATTGACTCGTAGATCCCAAGTGATAATCATATATTAAGTCGTAGGTCCCAAGTGATATTTTTGCCAGTACTGGTCAGAATGGTCACAACGGCTATTGTTAAGTCCTGTATGAATACACTTGTATGACATATATACCATAATCACACTATTCAATATAATCCAATGATCGTACTTCAATACTGGTCCAAACAAGTATATATTTCAAATGATAAATCTTAACGTGTCAATTGGTCGGATTTTAGTACCGACTCAATGATCCAATCACATATATAATAATTATCAATGATTTCTAATGACCAGGCTTCAGTACCGATCCAAAAAGTTCATTTATCATATAATCAAAGCAAATAACACAATTAGTCGGACTTCAGTACCGATCCAAACAGTTTAAACATCATGTATAATTAATATCAAATAATCCAATTGACCAGGCTTCAATACTGGTCCAAACATTTTAATCTCAAAGTAAGTCTGTCTTTTCATAAACAATTTATGAAATAAATAAAACAAGTGAGTTTATACTTACCTCACAACTGTAAGTTAGGTCGGGTGTCGGGTTGTTTACTCCATCCCCCTCTTACACTCTATGCTCCTATATAATTTAACGTTATAAATATTTAATTTTCTATACAAATAATTTACCTATCACATGATGCATGATTAAGCATTTATTCATTTTAATTAACTTAATTCCATTTCAAAATAAATCTTATTTCATTTAAATTTTAACTTATAACTTATATTTTCTATGTTAAAAATAATTACAAATGCCATTTAAATTAACTTTTAAACTTAATTTATTATATACTAATTATATTTAACAATATCTATAATTATCTAACTCAATTTATTAATTAATTAGCCAATCTAAAAAAATAAATTTAATTTAAATTAAAAAAGACTCAATTGAATAACTTTTAAAGTTTTCAGGAACTTAATTGAAGTCCAACAGTAACTTCAGGGGCCAAATTATAATATTTTAAAATCAATTTAGGTGGAACGACCTAATTAAAAACAATTAAAACTTCTGAAAGACTTAATTAAAAACACGCTAGAATTTCAGGAACTAAAATGTAATCTGGCAGAAATTAAATTTGGCAAGACTGATGAGTTTATAACATAGCTTATTTTTCATATTCAAATCATATATTATCATATCCAAATCATATATTCCATGTTTAAATTAATTATCAAATCATGATGCATTTTAATGAAAATGCATGTAATGCATGAAAATGACGTCGGAACGACGTAGGGTTAGGGTTTGGGGTGTCACATTTTATACCAGAATAATTACTCCCTCTAAATTTGGTTTGTGAAGCAAATTGTCTTGGTCAGGAATAGTAACTTCCTCATGCCAGCATGATTTTCACCTCTTGTGCAGAAGTATAACTCTGCTCTCTTTCTTGTTACACAAAAAGTGAAAATACATTGTTGATGTTAAGCAGAGGCTTTTGCATCATAATCTGTGACTTCACCACATTATATTTTTCATTCAGTCCCCTTAAAAACTTGTACACTTGCTCATTTTCAATATATTCTGTCAATCTGGCTACTACTCCACACCTACTCTGTGGCCTACAGATACTATGAATACTCGAATTTTGAGGCCCGAAAAACCGAGTTCCTCAGACTGCAAACAGTTAAGCCGGACCGGGCGTCACCGGAAAACAGTGTAGGAGGTATGCCTTCATGGTACTAAAAACGTCCGGGATTTTACGAGGGCCACGAAAATGTCATCGGAAAAGCCATCGGAGTACCGGAACGTCACGAAAAGGCTCCGGAACAAAAAATGCGCGAATAGCTAAGAGAGGATACGTCAGGCCGCCCTGGGAGGGCCGCCCTCCAAGGCGCTCCGGGCCGCCCTAACTCAACTATTCACCTAATTTTCACCCTATAAATACCCCCTCTAACATTCTTTTTCCCCCCACAATTTGAGCTGTGTTGACAGCCGCTCTCTTCTCCCTTTTTGCCTTCGGTGATTCTTCATCTCCAGGCAATTCTTTACTGCTTTCTGCATTGCATTGTTATGATAATTTGCATTCATTTATAATAATCACATATAAAATAAGTCCAAATCAAACAGAAGCTGCGAAACGGACGCCAATTGCCACAGGTATGATTCTGAACTCAATCTTTTTGGCTTAATTCTCTTATACACCCTTCTCAAATCATGCATACATGACATCTTGCATAGCATACTCACACCTTTTGGCCTCAAGGCCTAAATAAATCAATCTTTTAGCCGCAGCGCCACCTAAAATCATCCAATTTTGGCCTTTAGGCCTAAAAATCACTCTTTTGGCCGCAACGCCTCCCTAAAATCATATTTTGACCCCATGGCCTAACAAAACCCTTTTTCCCCAGTGGAAACAGACACTAAAATGCTTATTTTGGCCAAAAGGCTCAAGAAAACCAATTCTCCCCCAGTGGAGGCATTAAAAAAAATCATCTTTAGCCCAAAGGCCTAATAAAAAAATTAATCTTCCCAGTGGAAACAACACAAAATCACACTTTTCGACCACGGACGTCGAAAACTCCATTTCATGGCCTAAAAATCACACTTTTCGACCACGGACGTCGATAAACTCCTTTTTTGGCCACAATGCCTAAATTTCACACTTTTCAACCACGGGCATCGATAAACTCCTTTTGGCCCTTAGGCCTAAAAATCACACTTTTCGACCACGGACGTCGATAAACTCCTTTTTCGGCCACAAGGCCTAAATCTCACACTTTTCGACCACGGACGTCGATAAACTCCCTTCTCGACCACGAACGTCGATAAACTCCCATTTCGGCCAAGAGACCAAAATTCACACTCACACACTCATAGCATGCATACATGCATCCCTCCCCCTTCGTCACGCCTTTAAATAGGCAAGTTCGGACTACATTGACCTTGACCTCTCATTCAAACGAGAGTATGTAGGCATATTCGAGATCTAACCTTGAATAGCAGGTCCACCCTCAATTTCTTCAAATCTCTTCATTCCTGCATCATATACACTTAGGAGAAGCACATTTAGATGAATGCATGACATAACCTCCGAATCCACCTTGGGTTCGTAGACTTGTGTCTTTCATCCATTGGGGCGATTGACCTAGAAATAGGTTAATCTCAAAACGAAGTCACTAGGGGTTCTTTCTTAATTTTTTCCCTTTATCAAAATAAATTAAATAGCGACTCTACACACACATACATCACCCCGAGTGAACATCCCCGGTTAACTCGTTTTTGCGGGCGGACCCCGGCGGCTCGAAAGGGACCGATTCCGATAAGGGTTCACAAATATAGTTTGGAAATGGTCTTAAGACCATCATCTTATCCCATAAGATCTTCATATGTGTAAAGTATTCATTAACAGACAGCTCCCATTGTCTATAATTAGCAATCTCCTCAATCAAATCTAAAATTCTAGATTGATTTGGTTGGGAGAATCTGTACTTTAAATCTCTCCAAACTTCATATGCATTATCCAACCAGAGAATACTATTAGAGATAGATGATTCAACTGAGTTCTTTATCCAAGCAAGTACAATCATATTACACCTATTCCAGGCTACATATATAGGATCATCTACTATTGGAGCTAGCAAGGTGTCATCCATAAATTCAATTTTGTTATTAGTCCCTAAAGCCATTAATATAAATCGAGACCAGATTGTATAATTGTTTGTTCTAGTGAGTATAGTTGTAATTATTACATCGAAACTTTGCTCACTAGGATGTAAGTATAGAGGATTTGATGGACCATGTATATGAGCATTTGTAATCATATTTGCCATGTTATTTAAGAAAATAAGGAAGAAATAAAGTTTCAAAAGAATCAAATTCAAAATAAGATTGTAAGAATTAAAAAGGAAAAATCATAGAAACTAATTTCAGAATCAAACTATGATTGATTGAAATAAAGGAGAAAATTGGAACTCACCAATTGGAATTAAGCTCTAATACCATAATAAAATTTGAGATTCAAATGTGATTGAGGAAATTCAACTGAATTATATTAAAGAAATGCTTTATGCAATTACAAGGAAGATTGCAGAAGAAAGATTAAGAAGATGAATGAAAAACAGAGACTAATTTCTACCTGAAAAAATTGATAATACAAATTGTTAGATTTTCTATTTATATACTATTTAACTAACTCAGATCGCAATTGAACTTTGATTACAATGTGATTAAAGTTTGTGAGCTCGTTTTTGTTCCACTAGAACTTTCTGTAACTAACACCCTTTATTCTGTTAAGTTTGTTGGATTGTTGAAGAAAGGAAACGAAGACAGATGAATAGAGGTGGCCATGGGCCGGTTCGGCCCGGCTGGCCCGGCTGAACCGGTCTGGCCTTGAACTGACCCATAACCGTCCGAGCCCGTAACCGCCGTTAACCGAACCTGAACCGCCGGTTTGGCGGGCCGGTTCAGGTTCAAAAAATTTCTGAACCGTAACCATACAAGCCCTTGAACCGTGAATGAACCGGCGGGTTTTGTGAATCGAACCGCCGGTTAACCGCCATGAACCGCCGGTTTTTAGCCCGGAATTTAACCGTCGGTTAACCTGAACCGCCGGTCTGTCGAACCGCCAGTTCGGCGGGCCGGTTATGGTTCGATTGACCTTGAACCGTGGCCCGGCGGGCTGCGGCCTGCAATCGGCCCGACCCGGCCCGTAGCCACATCTATAGATGAAGAAGAGATTGACTGCGCGCTTCTTTTCTTTTAAACAAACAACACTGTCCTACTTATGCTCAAACGTCGCCACTTCGTCATTCCATGTACCACAGGCTTTACTTCTTTCATTAACCAGAACGACACCGTTTTCTTTTCCTTAAACACATCGTTTCATTAATCTTCACTGTTTTCTTCTTCCTTGCTTTTCTTCTTTCTCGATTGCTTCTTCTTCCATTGTTGCCTTCTTCACAGCAGAATGCTTCTGCTCCAATATCAGGCGTGGGTAGAAAGCTGGCTAGCCGGTTGAGGCAAGGGAGAATTGGTGGCCTTAAAATCAGAGGCATGCAACAACTTTTGGAGATGCTTTCGATTAAAAAATCTTAGAGAGAGAGAGAGGAAGGGGGTTGGGAAATAGAGAGGGAAATCAGAGAGAGAAAGCTCCATTGTTCCATTTTTGAAAAATTTGTAAGAAAATTTTGAAAAATTCTAGGATTTTTGAATTAGAAATTTTGGGGATTTCCCTAAAATTAGGATTCTTCTCTTTTCAATTCCAGAAATTCCAAGGAAGAAGGTAGAATAGTAAGAATTTTACCCAAGTTCTGAGGTTTTCAAATTAGGGATTTAGGATTCATAGAATTGTTGGGGGTTCTCTTCTTTGTTTCTATAAGTAATTGGGGTTACTATTTCGAAATTGGGGTTTCTATTTAGAAATTATATTGTCGTCAGATTTTAGCTTAAAGGATCCAGTTGCTAATTGTTCTCATAAGTGTAAAATGTTGTTTAGATTAAACTATTGATGTTGCTGTTAACTTATCTCAAAAACATTTTAAAACGATAGCCAGTTAAGTAGATTGAACAGCTAGTTTTATACGTAGAGTATGGAAATGGGAAGCAACAACATATTTAGACCAGGGTTATGAAATTTCCAGAATGATAGATATGGACATATTGTGTAAAAGAAATAGAATAAACTTTTAATAATTGTTCAGCATATATGGTGGTAAGCCCAAATGCAATAGAAACTGAAACTAGAGAAAGATGAAAGCTATGAATAGGAGCATGAGAAATAAGAGAAGCAGCAAAGCAAAAGCATATCGGGAAATAAAATTCATACACGCACCCCGCACGCGCGCACGTATATATAACCCCCCATTTCTAATGTCCTGGAGTTCTCAACAAGCCTAAAATATCTATAATTGACATTAATACATGAACAACTGCAACATGTATTAGAGGGGCCAGCAAAAAAAAAGAAAAAAAAAAAACCAGCTTTGCTTAAATTTTTTGTCCTTTCAGCACCACGTACCTATCAATTCGATAAATATCGGACTTACAGCTCCATCAGGAAAAAACCCAAAAAGGAGTAAGAAGTTCTCATTCAACATTAAGCAAAATACTTATATGTCCCCTATAAGCTCATTTATGCTAAACATTTGAATGAACAAAATTAAATTGTACAAGCCTAGCCTAAATTACTTCAAACGCAGCCCTTCCCAAACTATACAAAAGAGAAAACCAGTAAACTATAACCTATTCTACAAGTAATAGGAATAGTCAGTATCATATCCACACTAAGATAAATATGTTGAGAATCGGAAGGGATCCAGAATGGCTCTGGTAAAACGATGGCGGGGAACCTCTCTATCCCTTACAATCCTCCGTCAGGTTTCTCTACAACATCAGGCATATGGAGCTATTTGGATCGCAGAAATACCTCAAGACTCTTTTGCTCATTTCTTCCCCATATTTAATCTTTAACTTCCCAGAGCAAAAGGAGGAAAATATCGCTGTATAGTCTGATATCTCTGACGCAGAGTCCAAGGTAGCTAACAGTGTCAATATAGAAGCTTGCCATTCATAGTCTTTCCTAATTTACTGCTCAGTTTCTGAAGGTGTAGGCTGCACTTGACGAACAAATTGTCCTTTAACTCTGGGCCGCTGCTCAGCAAGTTTCTTCCTACTCTCATACCGAACCTGTAAAAGAACTTGGCTTTAGATATTAACGTTGATGATTGCTATACGATGCTAATTCCTATTACATAAAACTAATTGCTATATGAAATGATGACTAATAAGACAATGTTATGTTGAAAATTAAAATGAATTACAAAGACAATATACCTTCTTCTCATAACATCTATCTTTCCGCTTCAACCGAAACTTATTTAAAGCAGCTTCTCTTTGGATAGCTCTTTGGGAGTTTACATTATGTAAAATGCCTTCCTCATTTTTCCTATCTGATGTAGCCATGATAATAGCAACCTGATCCATATTGCTATTGCTTCCAGAAGTGCTTCCATAACCCGTGTTAAGTTGACTATCATTACCATTACAGAAGCTGCTAGTTGCACTCTGATCAGTGGCAGCAGAAATATGCCCTCGATCCTCAACAGAATCATACATACGGTCCTGCTTTTGTAGAGAGAAATTGATGGAATCCTTTGCAGTTTGGCCAAAACGATCATAGAGCTGTTTGGAGTTGCTATTGAAATTATACTGATGAAAAGGACTAATTCTAGAGTTTGGCTCTGGATGGCTACCTGAACTTGGACTTGGTGTAGGTGATGAACCAGATTGTTTACAAAATATTGGAGAGAATATTGAACCATAGCCGGTACATAGGTTATGGAAGTTTACACCATTAACTGGAATTTGGATTGGCAGTACTCTTTGTTGAGGGAAAGAAATTGCAATTTCAGATTCTTTGGCTTGACCATTAACTGCAGAGAGATTACTTCTTTCCATACTTGGCGCTGGAAAATGATTATCAGCGTTAAAGATGCTACGATTGCAGGAAACTTCTCTCTCAGGATTAGCTTCCTTCGCAACACCTTCCAATGTTGAATGTAATGGCTGAAATGACCGGTTAGAATACCTGCATAAAGCATCATTAAAGTGTTAAATGGAAAAGTGCCAATATTTTTCGTAAAACAGATCCATTACAACTGAAAAGTGCCTCAACTACTGGCCAAAACAAAAAATGAATATATTCATACACAATCAATTTTTCTTCTGAGTAATTGCACATATA
Source organism: Croton setiger (assembly GCA_948099555.1). Classification (NCBI taxonomy): domain Eukaryota; kingdom Viridiplantae; phylum Streptophyta; class Magnoliopsida; order Malpighiales; family Euphorbiaceae; genus Croton; species Croton setiger. The sequence goes on along the minus strand of CANUEY010071676.1, from coordinate 26,132 downwards.
TTGAGAGAAAGAAAAACAAAAATATTAGGGTAAGTAACACACCAAGTAAATGCAGAAGAATTTGAAATCCTGAGAGTACGTCTTTCTTCTGAACCTTGAATTTCAAAGCCACCAGGATTGCATCTTGTCAAGCTCAGATCCAAGTGTGGAGAAATATCAGACTTGCTTTTAGCATTGTCTGAAGACGAATTATGACTAGCAGATGTTCCCATGAAATCAAAAGTTTCTCTAGAAGAGTTGACATTGGCATGGTTGTTGTCACCTACCTCGGGCTTATTACTAGTGTTCATTCTTTGACATTCTGGTTCAATATTGTCATGCACAGTCATTTTGTTAGAATCCTTGCAGGCCGCCACAGCTGGTCCCAATCAGTTAGCAAATGCAATAAACGTTAGTTCTCCAAAGCACTATCCAACATGGAACATTACAGAGGAAGATCTTGCAAAAGAGGTTTACCTGCAGCTTGATTCTGACACGCAAACAATTTCTGACCATAATCCAAGCTTGCTTCATTTTTCTCCAAGTTTATGCCATTCTGAACGATACTGCCCCATAATGGCTGAAAAATGTCACACTTATTTCCCCCTTGGGCACCCTCAGCTTCTACATCTGGCTTTGAACAAGAGCTCTGCAAGAGACAGCAAACATATAGTCTCTACATAAAATTTAGGTAGCCAACTGAAACTGTAAGGAAATCATTTAAACTGAAGTGAACTTGCAAACTGTAGATATTTGAAGTTCTAGATAGTACACACAGACCAACAGAACTATTCAATAATCTGAATGGATATCATTTAAACTGAAGAGAACTAGCAAAGTCAGGGAAATTTTTTTTTGTAGATTTCAATAAACAAACGACATATAAAATAATTTCTTATTTTATACACGACAGAGTACTAACCTGAGAATCACTCCCTTTCTCAATAAATTCTTTATTTTGTTGAATACAAGCCATGTCACCCCTTGAATGATTAGTTGCAGGATTATTTTCAGAAGTAGCCTCAAACTTGTCCTGTCCAATACTTTCATCTACGGGACCATGTCTTCCAGCAAGAGACTGATATAAAACATGGAAGAAATTCAGGATAGGTTAGAATCCAAGACCAAAAAACTTGACAGTAACATAAAAACAAGACAAAATAAACTGAACAATAGTCATACAGATTGTCTTCTCCATACATGCTGCCACAAATTTCTGAGTTCATTTTTCCGTATAGGCTTAACAAGATAGTCAGCAGCACCTCTCAACATGCATTTGTAAACTGTACTAACTGCATCCTGGGAGGACATCACTGCAAAATCACCAAAAGCAATATCCAGTTCTTAATAACCATAAGGAAAATTTAATAAATTGATGTAAATGTTAAATTTCCATAACATACTTATCACTGGGATGTTTTTACAGATCTCATGCTCCATAATAAGAGTAAGGAGTGCAAATCCAGATATTGAAGGCAAATCAACTTCTGTCAAAATAAGGTCTACTTTATGGGGTTTTGCTTTGAGCAATTCCCATGCCTTTAAGCCATCTGGTACGGCTGCAACTGTTCAAAGAGAAAATAAAACAGACTTTAGGTTGAAGCATAAGATTCTGCAAATTTAGAATTGAGCAAACTCAAAAGATTGCCACACGAGAAATATTTGAATTTGGCAATAGTGACTTATGTTGAAACCCTTAGATATTCTAGATGGATCCAGAAAGTTCATACACTCTCAGTTCTCCATTTTAACAGTCTGGCTGCTATAAGGGAACAGAAGATTCCTTCTACTTTATTTTTAACCACAGGCTATCTTTAAAAGTAGATTTTAAGAGAAATTTGAAAACAACAAGAGAAAGCATCTCCCAAACAACTAACCATCCAAAATTGACTTTAAGGATTCGAGAACAAAAATAAAAATATATGAAGAAACCACAGCTTTTCTAATTAGAAATTCAGGATCCCAGACGTTATAAACAAATATCAATCATTTCACTACTTAGAAACACAAATTCACAGGGGAAAAAAAGACTAGAATTCAACAAAACAAACGAAGAAATGATAGAATACACTGACCTTTGTAACTACATTTTCTGAGCAAAGCAGCTATAATTTGCCTGGTAGAATCGTCAGCTTCAACCAACAATACTCTCATAACCATCCTCGGCAAAAGTTTCTCCCATTTCACCATTCCGTTTCTCGATTCCGTCCTCTTCTTATTACCTATTGTCTCTTCTTCCTCGTTCCTCTTCTCTATCTCCAGCTCTTCGCTACTAATCACGACTTCCCCCATATTCTTCAAGCCCTCTTCACAGAAACAACAAATCTCATCCACTGCCAAAAATTGTCAGCACAAGAAGCAAGGAAAAAGAGAAGAAAAATAAAAATAAACCTTGAAAATATCTGAAATCTTTACCGCCTCTAATATTTAATTATTATCGAACGGCTGTAATGCAAAGTCGAATGGTATCGTAGGGCCAGTAATATTCTAACAGCTACATAAACGCAAAATATCTCGATACCGCGAGTGCATGGGTCCACGTGTTGCCACGTAGGCCATCCAATCTTCCACTAGCCTCAGATCAAAAGGTATTGGGTGATTGGATGGACTCTGTTTGTGTTGAGTTGGTGGTGCATATTTAAAGGTCAAAAAAAGTCATTCACTTTCACTTATTACTCTAATCTAATTTAGATATTTTGTGATTTTTTTATGTGGGGTCCAACCACACAGATATAATAACATAATATTAGTTCCACTTAGGCAGATATTTTTGTTAGCTTTACTGAGGAGACAATTGAGATCTTATGGACAGGATTTCGACACGTGTATTTGCTGTGTTTGTGTGGCTTTGAAGTTGTCAAATTGCTTTGCCAAACAACTCATTCTTCTTACACGTGCCAATGTCTTGCATATAAAAATTCCTAAAACTCAACAAGGCAGAAATGAAATGAAATATAATTGTAGTCTTTATTTTTATAATAAATAATATAATTATATAAAATCTGAATATTAGAAATAAAAATAACATCATAGATGAATAGTGAACTGTGTTAACTACACTGTAGAAGAATTTCATTCAACCCTTGAGCAAATCCACTCTTAAAAAACTCATGGTCCCTTTCTCTTTAACAAAATTTAACAACATCATTCATCGAATTGTGAAAAAAACTAAAAAGCTGGAAAAAAACATATATGCTATCAAAAGCACGAAGTAATGTTCTTCTCCAAGGAGATGGCTCAAGTGATTCCAACTTACACAAGGAAGTGTTTTTTTTTTTCTTTTTTTTTTGAAAGAGATTTTTTAAGTTGAACGAGGAAAGAAGACCAAATCTGCAAAATTAGGAAAATAAATTAGTGAGCAGATCAATCATAATTATTGTAGTTGATCTGCATTTCATTGTACAAAAATTATATTGAAATCAAGGAAATTGAAAATAATAAGCTTCTGTTTCCTGAACCTTATTTCTTTCTAACATGTTATCAAAGTTGGTAATCAGTCAATTGACTTGAAACAACGTTACGCTCATCATCTACCATAATCTTACCTAGAAAAATGGCAGAAGAAACCTCTATCTCATCCACAAGAATAAATGAAATAGGGGAAACATCTCTCTCAACATGAGTCAGCTACTAGATTTTTTCTAGAGCATCACCCTCAACTAGAAACCACAGAGAATAACAACAGTAACCAACCCATGATAATCTCAACGAAGCTCAATGACCAGAACTACACCATCTGGTCAAGGATTATGAGTTTAGCAACCTGAGGCAGGGAAAGCTCAACCACATCATCGCTCCCCCGCCATTTACCCCAAATATCCACAATGGATTCAAAATGATTCAATTGTCATCACATGGATTATTGAAAATATTGATACTGATCTAATGTGTCAATACATAAACTACCCAACAACAAGAGATTTATGGCAAGCAATAGAAGCTACTTGTGACATCCTTAACCAAAACTGAGCATCATACATGTCGTCATTATAGGATAAATGCATCTTTTACAATTCTTATCGCATCATTTTAATATGAAATTTCTTACATGCTAAGAAAATATATATATGAACATTTTAAGAATTTAAATTGAAATATATGAATTACTTAGGTCTTTAAGATTCGTAAATAGTTAGTATACGTAAAAAATGGTACTGCTAAGGTTTTATTTGACGTGACCAATAAAACGTTGGTATCGCAAATAATTGAAAAGAAATGGTTATAAAATTAAATAAAGTGGAAATAAATGTAATAAAGATATTTGTGGAGTTGGAAATCATATTTTTATGACGATGTCATGAATTTCGTTTTCACCGCCATTTCCGAAGTATCGGTGTCGGTGCCGGGTGCCAATTAGGCCGCGAATATTTTCGGACCTGATTTTTACAAAAAAAAAAAAAAAAAAAAAAAATAATAATAATAATAATAAATTATTATTATTATTATTATTATTATTATTATTATTATAACAATAATGATAGTAATAATAATAAGTATATAATGGAAATATATATATATAAACTTAAGTACATAGTAAATAAACAACAGAAACAAATTAAAGGATAAGAAGAAGAAAAGGAAAGGAGGAGGTGTAAAGTTTAATAGAAAACAAAACAAAACTTCTAATTTACATTGGGACTTGGTTTAGTTTCAGAGGAAGGGTTAGAATAGAACGCAAAGAGTAAAAGAGAGAGAGAGAGAGAGAGAGAATGTAGTAAAGAAAGAAACTAGAAGAGAAATGAAAATAGAGGAAAAAGATAAATAAAAGGACAAAAAGAAGAGCTAGAGGGAGAGAAAGATATAGTCACAGGGTTTCTTTACTGTCTAGTGAAGCTTGGGAGGAGATTAGAAAAGAGAGAGAGCTGGAAGAGAGCTAGGAAACAAAGGAAAATAGAAGGATAGTGAAAACAGAGGAGAAGGAAAACAAAAAAGAAAATAGAGGAAAAAAGAGAGAACTACCGTGCATGGTGGGCCCTTGGCAACCAGGAAGGGTTATGCTAAGGTTTGAGAAGCTTTCGGCGTAGATAGGTGGCCAAAAAAGGGAGAAAAACCATTGGAATTCGTTAAGCTACTGTTATGTGAACAGTAACTTACGCAGACAGGCAGGCTTAGGAAGGAGACGACCCAAAACTACAACAGGCACTACGTTTTGAAGAATTTTACCCTTCGGGTACCTGAATTTTGAAAAAATACAAATAAGTCCTTAAGTTATAATTTTATGCAATTGAGTCCTTCTAGAGAAGTTTTAATTGTTTTCAGTTGAGTCCCTCCAGATTTTAATCCTAACATACTTCATTTTGGTCCCTAAAGTTCTAAGGTGCTTGCAATTGAGCCCTACAGAACTTTTAATTTCTTTTAATTAGGCTTTCGTCTAACTTTATTTCTAAATGTTGCAAATTAAGTCCAATCATTTGATATTTATTAACATTGATTATATATTAATTTATTTGTTTCGATTGTTACTGAAACCTGATAATTTGATATTTATTGACATTGATTATATATTGATTTATTTGTTTGGATCGGTACTAAAGCCCGATCACTTGATATTTATTGACATTGATTATATATTGATTTATTTATTTGGATCAATACTAAAACTCAATCATTTGATATTTATTGACATTTATTATATATTGATTTATTTGTTTGGATCGGTACTGAAGCTCGATCATTTGATATTTATTGACGTTGATTTTATATTGATTTATTTGTTTGGATTGGTATTGAAGCTTGATCATTTGAGTATATTGAAATTGAGATCAAAATACATACGATTTTGTAGGTGTCATATAAATGCATTGTTACAGGACTTCATAAAGAAGTTGTAACCATCTTGATAGGAATTTGTAAAGTTTCACAGGCGGGACCCACGAGTCATTATATGATTTTATAGATGGGACCTACAGGTCGTTATATGAATTACAAATGGAATTTCAGGTCGCACAGGATCTTGCTACTAGCCAGCCATATGGGCCTTGGGTCATAATTGGTTTTGCTATTGGATAGCCACTTGTCATTTGATATATGAAATTCTCGATCGATAAATTTCCAGTCAATATATGATCATACGGACCTTGGGTCATACTTACATTTTATACTAGCCAGCCATATGAGCCTTGGGTCATAATTGTTTTTGGTACCGGCTAGCCATTTTTCATATGATATATGAAATTTTGGGTAGTACTCGACTCAATGGGTCACAAGAAAAATTAAATGGAATCATACGACATATATATATGCATAATTATATGTTTTGATTATTATTATGAAATTGTGATTTATTATTGCTTTTAATTTTTTTCTAGTTTATACTTACTGAGTATGTGGCTCATCAAATCGCAAATTTATGTTTTCAGGTTCTTGATTTGCAACTAACGGTGTCAGTTTCACGATCTTTTTGCACAAGTCGGTCAGCTAAAGCCTAGGGCCTCTCTTCCTCATTTTGCATCACATATATAATATGGTTGTTTAGGTTTATAAGGAATGTGATATAGGTATAACTTATGAATTATTATAATGCTAAAATGATATATGTTGTATATTGTAGTTGAGGCCTAATAATTAGTTTATGTTACGATTTTAAATATATGACATATTACATGTATGATAAAAAAAAAAGTGACCTGTTTTATTAATGACACATATAAGTATAGGGTTGTTATGCTACTTATAGTAGTAGGAGGGAAATCATGAATGGAGGGGACTAGTTTCCACCATCACTGGGAGAGATTTCCTCAGGCATTGGAAGTGGGTGATGAGCCGGTCAGAACTAGTCAGAGTGGCCAGATCATCACTCCGAGGAGACAGCCGGGACAAATCTCAATTAAAATGCACCTATTGTGGTGGAACCAAATACACCAAGGAAGGGTGTTTCAAATTAATTGGGTATCCAGATTGGTGGCTAGATAACAAGAAGAAAAGGGTAAAAGGGATAACTGTTGCAACAACGGCAAGCAGTCAGGCAACCACCGGCACCGGAGGCAATGAGCAGAATAGTGAAACAGTGGCCATGGCTTCTACTTTCGACAAAGGTAACAGAGAGAAAAAAAGGAGAGGGTATAGGCGGCGGTAAGAAAATGAAGGAGGAAGTAGATATAAGGGTAGGGTTAATGGGCAAAATACAACTTAGTCCCTCAGACCCTACCCTATTGTTGACGCTCAATTTGTGCGCCCCAAAAATATCCGAGGATAATAAGAGCCCCAGGCTCGGAATCTTCAGAATTCCTACTCAGCTCAATTTTCCTCGTCTCCAAAATATTTTCCTAATTTTTTAATCCTTGTTGTGTTTTAAAAGAATTCTCAAATTCACTTCTAATTGCAAAAATATATGTTTGTCAATGTGTTTTTATTTTTCAATTCGCAAAAAAAAAAAAAAAGAGAAAAAGAAGAAAAAGAAGAAAAAGAATTTAAAAAGAATGATTTGTGATTTTAATCTTAAAAATCAATTTTAAGATTAAAATGGCAAATTTTTTTATTTTATTTATGTTTTCGATTTTTAATCGAAGTATGTTTCATGTTTTTAATTTTAATTAATTTGAAAAATTAATTAGAAGGGATTAATTAAAATAATTTGGTAAAAATTAAGAAAAAGGATTAAATTGAGAAGAATTAAAAGAAAAAGGAAAATTGGAAAGGAAGGACGGACCCGATTGAAAACGGACCTAAAGAATTGGGGGCCGAAATTTAAATACAGGAAATGCTGAGGAGGAAAGCAGGAAAGCCAGAAAGAAGACGCCAAAACGGCGTCGTTTTGGTTTAATGAAAAACAAAAAAATAAAAGAAATTAGAAAGAAAACAGATTGAGCAGAAGTTAAACGAAATCAGAAAGAAATCAAAGGGAACAAAAACTGAACCCTAACAGAAAGGAAATCGATCGAGAGAGAACGGAGACGGAATGGAACAGCGATCTCACGGAGGAGGGACAACAGCTTCTGAAGGAAGCTATTATCGACAGTCTCTGAGTGGAGTTAAATGCGACTGAGACAGACGAAGAAAAGGAGGCTCGAAGCAGAAGAAGAAGAGAGAGAGAACGTGTTCAAAGCGATGGCTCGACGGCTGAAGTCAGAAGAGGGACGTGGCCGTCTGAAGGCCACGGACGGTTTGCTTGAAAAGGAAACCTCTTCAGTGAAGAAATAGGAGGATTTTGGAAAGGGAGAGAAAAATTAGAGAGAGTTCTCTGGGCAAAAAAATCTGCAAGTGTTCTTCGTATAGGGCTTTTAATTTGGGTATTCAAATTGAGAGAATTTCATTGTAATTTCTGTAAATTGGGGAGATATTCCGAAAATAGGATTTCGTTGTATGTAAATTGGGGATTAGGGATTTGCAATTTAGGAATTGGGAATTTGTAGAATTAGGGCTTTCTTCTGTAATCAGAATTAGGAAGTCATAATTGTTGCTGTAAAGAACGAACTGATGTAAAGATTTCTTTGGAATTACAATAAAGCTTGGAAAGCATTTTTTGAGCTTGGTCTAGGTTCATTTGACATAAATAATGTTGCAAGTATGTGGAGTATGCATGTGTCCTCTATACTGCCTAGGCCTTGGCTGTTGTTTCTCTTTAAAAGGGGACTATATCTGGTGTAGATCTCTTGATCATTTTGTAGTCTGGGACTGCTTTGGTTCCTATTCCAGTTTCTGTCTTTGTGTATTAACATAGGAAATGCCATGTTGCTGTCTTCATGTAGAATGCCATGTTGAGTCTAAGGTCAGAACATGTCTTTATCCCATGTACTTACTGTTGCTGTGTTAATAAGCCACTGTATTAGGGTGAAATATGTCCAGGTTCTGTTATGAAGTCCAGAAGTTGCATAAATTCCTTGTTGAAAGTACTTCTGTGGTTGTTGATGTGTATTGCATGCTGATGTCTCAGGGTTAGCTTGGCTACCTTGTTCAATGCTTCTGTCTTGTTTGTTTCTTCAGTTAGACTTGTGTTCCAGTTTGTGGTTCTTGTTTTTAGTATGTTGTTTCTGCTTATGTAGTCCCATACCATAGGGTTTATAGTCTGGTCTGCTGTATTGACTCTGTTGAAACCATTTCTGATTGAATCAAGTTGTTGATATTGATAGTATATGCTGGAGTGGCTTCTCTTCTCATATGAATGCAGTCCAATTGAATGTTAGTTGTTAAACATTGTGATCAGTTTCTAATTCATAAGGTCATTGCCTCTGAATAAATTTTGGTTCATATCTTGAGTTCTGATGCTAGTAAGTTAGAATGTGTGCATCTTTTTGGTATGTGGATCATCAACAAATGCTATGGTTTAGGACTTGCTTTGGTGTTCTTCCTTGTTATTTATATGTGTGAAGCCCAGTTCAGGCCTCTTATACATGTTGGTGAAGATTGTTACTCCTGCAGAGGCACTTGTTTCTGGTTGTTTCTTAATTTGTCCAGTCTGTCTTAATTCGGGAAATTATGCATGCTAAGGGACTATTTTGAAAGGAAATTGTACGGGAGGGACAGTTAGGTAATTTATTAATATTTGGAGGGCTAAATTGGGAATTGTGCATCATTTGGTTTATGTTTATGGAATTTACATGTTTAAGTGTTATGTGGTCATTTTGGCATGAATTTGGGTCCGTTTGGTAAATTTTGCAAAATAGGGACCAAAATGTAATTTTACAAAATCGGAGGACCAAAACTGTAATCTTCCAGAATTAAACCAAATTGATAACTTGGTATGTTTGTATGTTGCAAACTGTTTTTTTTTTTTTTGTTATCTTTGCAATGAAAAACGACTTTTGGGGCTGTTTTGTAAATTTTGCAAATATGGGGACCAAAATGTAATTTTGCATATTTTGCATTTAATTGCCAATTGGACATGTATTTCATGTTTTGAATGTCGTTTTGTTGTTTTGCGATGTTGTATGTGCCAAATGGCAATTTTCCCTTCCGGGGGCATTTTCGTAATTTTCATAAAGTCCGAGGAATTAATTGCAATTTTTTCTTAAACTGCCTTTAATTGATTAATTTTGGGCGCCGGGTTTTAATTTGGGAATAACTCGGGTAGAATGTAATTTTTAGGAATCGTTTGTAATTATTTTTTCCGGAATCGGAGAAAGAATAATTTAGACTTAAGGGTTGTTTATTTTTCTGCAATTTAAATTCCCGCAATTTATTACTTTCTCTTTTGTGTTTTTATAAACGATTTTAATCACCGATTAGGAACATCGTTAGCGGCTTTTCAAAAATAATCAGTCTTAACTTTATTTTGCGGAAAATCAAATTTGGTTTCAGAGGCCGGTTAATCCGGGCGTTAGTCGAAATGAAATTTCGGCTAACATACCCTACCCGCTTACCTGGAATTTTTTTGGTTCAGATTGTGCTTTATCCAAAAATTAAAATGGAGTCAAATCTTTTTGGTTTTCTAAAAACTGGTTCCCGAAATGGGTGGCGACTCAAAAACAATTTTTAAGACCGACTAGCTTGGCATTGCAACCAAAATGGCTTTATCGCCTTTGCCTGTTTTTCAGAAAACGAACGAACTTGCAAAACCTTTGTTCAAAAAGGGCTGACCGCCAACGGTTTGTCCGTCAAAAATCGGGCCGTCAACACCTATGTCAACTTAACTCCTCAAATTTCAGATTTCTGAAATGTAACCTGGATAAAATGAGTATTGAGCAATTAAGTCCAGACAGTTTTAAAAATTTACACAAATACCCCAAGTTGAAGAAAAATAGTCAAAAATTTAAAACTACCTGTGTGACTTTTAATGACTGTTCTAGGAAAAGTGGTAAATGGATTTTTGACTGTGGAGTTACAGACACTATGTCATATGGCATTTCTGATTTTTAGTCTCCAATGAAACTATATAAAACTTCTATCCAAACTGCTAATGGAGGGTATTTACTAGTTAAATGAGTTGGAACTGTTGTCATTACTCTTTCTCTTAAACTAGCCAAGTGTTTCTATGTTTTGAGACTATCTCATAAATTATTATCCATTAACCATATAACGAAGGAATTTAATTGTATAGTCCTAATGCATACTACTTTTTATATTTTGCAGGATATTCAAACGGGGAAGATCATTGGGCTTGGTTCTAAAAATAATGGATTATACTATGTTGACGAAGTGGACCACATTGCTTGCTCACGAGACGGTTGAACGTTACGTTTGGCTGTGGCACCGACGTTTGGGAAACCTATCGCTAGGGTACCGCAAAATTCTATTTCCTTAGTTTTTTAGCAATAATAGTCATTTTAATTATGAAACTTGTATTTTGGCTAAAAGTCAAAACAATTTTTTCTCCCTACAAACACTAGTTGATTGTCCTTTTTCATTAATGCATTCAGATATTTCAGGTCCAGCTCCGACAATTAGTAAAAATGGTTATTCATATTTCATGCTTTTAATTTATGACTGCACTAGGATGACCTAGGTATATTTTTTAAAGAAAAAATCTGAAATACTTGAGAAATTCATGTCCTTCTATCATCTTATACAAACCTAGTATCAAAACAAATTAAAATTCTTTGGTCCGATAATGGTGGGGAGTATATTAGTAATACCATGCAACAATTTGTTCAAGTAAAAGGACTTATTCATCAAACTACCTATCCTCACACCCCTCAGCAAAATTAAGTGGTGGAAAGACGAACTCGGATTTTTCTTGAAATGAATCCGGCAGTCATGGTAGAATACAGAGTTTCTCAAGTATTTCTGGCCTGAAGCCATAGCTACCTCTGCCTACCTCCTCAACCGCCTTCTTACCGAAATTCTTGGCATTAAGACACCTTTAGACACTATAGCTCATTATGCCTAAATTTTGCTAAATCTAACCCTTCAACCTTGAGTATTTGGTTGTAATGTGTATATTCACATTCCCAAATATGATAGAAAAGCTTGACCCTTGTGCAGTCAAATGTGTCTTTGTGGGGTATAGAATTAACCAAAAAAGGGATCGGTGTTTTAATCTCATCACAAATCGCATGTATACTACCATAGACTGTGACTTTCTTGAACTAGAGTTTTATTATAACCAACCCAGTGATCAGGGGGAGCGTCATACTATGTTCCCATTGAGTTGGCTACACATTCTAATCGTGTTAAAAACTATTCCAAAAGAGCAAGTAGGTGGTGTCACAAATTCTACTGAAGACATAGGCAGTTTAATATGCTAGAACCGTCCACATCTTCTCTATCCAATATTCCTGAGGTTAGTGATTCCAGAGCTTGTCTAGATTTTTCTAGTAGCATGAACTCTAACTCCGTAGGATCAGAAGAACAAATCCTTAAGACATAGGAGAAATATACTCTTCCACCAAGAAGCAATCAGGGAGTTCCACCGAAGCAGTACAAACCAGAATATGAACCTCAAAAGACAAGATATCTTATGGCAAATATGGTGAGTGGAGAGCTTATCCAATGAAAGGAGGGCATTTAATGCCTCTTTATACTCAACTAATATTCCTAGAACAGTAGAAGAACCACAAGATAGTGAAAATTGGAGACAAGTAATGCAGAATGAAATGAAGGCGCTCGAAAAAAACAATACGTGGGGAAATACCAAGATACCACCTGGAAAAAGACCTGTTGGATGTAAATATGTATTCACTATAAAACATAAGGCAGATGAAACTATTGAAAGATATAAGGCAAGGTTGCTAGCCAAAGGTTATACACAAACTTATGACATAGATTGATTTGATATTTTCTCTTCAGTGGCCAAAATAGACATGTTTTGTGTTTTATTTTCTGTGGCAGCAAAACCAAGACTAGCCATTGTATCGGTTTGATGTAAAGATGTCTTCTTACATGAAGATTTAAGGAAAGAGGTATATATGGAGGCTCCTCCAGGTTTTTGGAAGGATTTAATCTCGGAGAAGGATGCAGACTCAAGAAAGCATAATTGAAGCAGTCACTAAGAGCATGGTTCGGAAGATTTACCACAACTATGAAAAAATATGAGTATTGCTAAAGAAATTCTGACCATACTCTATTTCTTAAGAGAAGAGGAGATCGTGTGACATGCCTTATCATACATGTGGACAACATGATTATCACAGGTGATGATAAGGAAGAAATGTAACTCTCAGAGAAAAACGTTTCAGAGAATTTGAAATGAAAGACCTAGAGAGGTTAAACTATTTCCTCGGGATAAAAGTCTTAAGATCCAAACTAGAAATTTTTATCTCTCATAAGTACTAGATATACTAGCTGAAAGAGGATTACTAGATTGCAAACCAGCAGATACTCCAATAGTAATGAACCATGGATTAGTAATTTTGGAAGGAGCTAACCTGATAGATCGTGAACAGTACTAGAGACTAGTAGGGAAGCTTATGTCTCTTACCCACCAGACTAGACATAGCCTATGCTTTGGGAATAGTCAGTCAGTTGATGCATAAGCCACAAAAAAACCATATAGAAGATGCACTCAGAATTGTACGATAGCTGAAGGGATCACCAGGTAAAGGTGTGATATTTCAAATGAATTGTCACTTGAAAATTCAAGCGTTTACTGATGCAGTTTGGACATGAAATCAAGTTGATAGACGATCAATTTCTGGTTACTTCACTCTTGTTGGGGGAAACCTTGTTACTTGGAAAAGTAAAAAATAAAAGGTTGTTGCAGAGTGCTAGGCCGAATTTTGGGGGATTGTCAGAGGACTGACTAAGGTTCTTTGGTTTAGAAAGCTTATAGAAGAAATTGGTTTTAATTCAAACATTTGTAAACTGATGTGTGATAAGAGCTACAATCAGTATCTCTGAAAATCCAGTGCAACATAATCGGATGAAACATGTCAAAGTCGACAGGCATTTTATAAAGGAAAAGCTTGAAACAAGGATTATATGCTTATCGTATATACAAAACAATTGGCAGATATATTGACTAATGCAGTATTAGCCAAGACGTTCAGCAAAATTCTAAGCAAGTTGGGTGTTGGAGACCCTACAACCCAACTTGAGGGGAGTGTAAGCTGTATAAGGAAACAAGACCAGATCTATAAAATTAGGAAAATAAATAAATGAAATGTAGATCAATCACAATAATTGTGATTTATCTGCATTTCATTATATAAATATTGTATACAAGAAATGAATTGAAATCAAGGAAATTGAAAATAATAAGCTTCTGTTTCCTAAACTCTATTTCTTTTTAACAATTTTGACTAAAATTGAGAGTCATATGACAAAGTCTTAGAAGAAAGCCAAGCGAATTGCCTATTAGGTGTCATGGGTTTGTATGTGTAAAGGTAAAAAATGGAGGCAGTCTTGGCTTTAGGGATCAGAAATCATTTAACTTTACTAGACAATATTTGAGCTTGGCAACTGATACATCTTTCTACTTAGCTCAATTCCTCAAAGCTAATTACTATCCTAACTCCTTTTAGATAGAAGCTATAGCAAACTTGGGAATAGACTTTACATGATGAGTTTTATGAAAACCCAAGCAGGTGATTGATAAGGGTTTAAGATGGTTGTTAGGAGATGGTGCGACATTTAAATTTGCAAAGATAATTGTCTGTTGCAACAAACTAGGTTCATATTTTGAATCAAAATACTAAAAACTTCTCCAAACCTTCTTCCTCTCTAAACTTGAGATCCCTTTTTCCACATTCTCTTAAAAATTTTCTATTACTTATACAAGTAAACCTAAGCTAACTATAGTTACTTGACTAATCTATCTTCTCCATGCACTAATTTGAGTTGGATATGCAAGAATCATATGGTATGGGTTTATCAATGGAGTTTTGTTCTAGAAATTAATGCTTATAATAGTTTAAGTAGCAAGTTAGCATATTAAATTAAGTATAGATTGTTCATTTTATGGATTAGAATGCAATTTTCCTGATTTTCCATAAACTTAAATTAGGTGAACCTAACTCTTCCAAGGTAAAGAAAGCAAAAGAAAAGGATGCTTGAAGAAGAAGTGTGGAAATTAGCGAAAATCAAGTATTGCTACTTTAACATTTGCTTTTTCTTGGGTTTTGCCTTTTTTTGATAAAATGCATATGAATTTCATTTGGATGAAGTGAATCTTTGATTATGTTTTAATCTTATGAAAATATTAGAATGGAAAAATAAGCATGTTTAGGTAGAAATCCAATTTTTCCTATAATTACATAAGTGATTTAAGCATGATTTTTGGTTGGTTTTGTTATCAAAATGTGTTTAAGACGTTGATCTAAGTTTATGAAGAATATTTTATTAAAGAAAAAGAAAGAAAATCATTATGTGTTTGGGAGAATTTATCGCCAAGTTCCATGAATTGATTTTGTTGGATTTTACAAGTGTAAGTGTTCTTTTAAAGCTAGAAAGAAAAGATTTTGCCAAATGTTAAATGCAGTTCTTAATAATTCAAGCTAAGGCCAAATAGACCTTAGTAAGAATAAGGTAAAACATTTCTCATATAGTTATGAAAATGTAGTATTTAGAAAAATATTTTTTATTTGGTCAATTACAATCCATATGGTAATTTACTATTCTTTTGGGTAAAAGAAAATATGTCATTTTAATAAACAGTTTTGTATAAAACATATCTTGCACCAAGAAGTAAATGATGAAGATACATAATCAACATATTTAGTTAATAAGCACAAAGCGTAAAGCAAATGAGATTAGACTTGAGGGAAACCTAATGTATCAGGCAAAGAAATTGACAACAACAAGCATCAAAGGAAATATGACGTTATATGAATATAAATTTAGGTCAAAGCGTTTATTAGGGGTTATCATTATTAATTACCGAATTTTTGAAATTTCGTAATTGAATTTTTTTGGTAATTACCATTTGCTGAATTTTTTTATTAAATTACTAATTACCGAACATAATTACTGTTCGATGATTAAAAATACCAATTTTTTTTTTTAAATTATATTTATCATCAAAATATGAAGTTATGGACTGATTACTCACATAATATCACATCCCTCCTCTCCCCTCTTCCCTTCTATCTAAACCCTAGCACTTCCCCCACTTTTCATCAAGTTTTGGTTAGTCAAAGTTAAAGTTTTCACTTGTGGCTACCCTTTTTTTATTCTTTTCTATTTTTTTTTAATGTGATTGAATAAAATCTTGATTTTTTGGATGAATTTTTAGATTGAGTCACTCAATTTTTTTAAGATTTTGTTTCTCTTTTAAAAAAGGTTTTGTTTTCTTTCATTGGAGTTTAGTTCTCCACATGTTTTATTATTTTCCGTTGTTTGAATTGTTTTATTTATGAAAAAGAGTTGGAATACTAGTTATAAATTTGTTCTTTAATCATGGATTGAGAATTGACATAATTAGACTCATTGAACGACTCAAGCGTAGAGCGTTGACCATTAAATACCATCGAAAAATACCAAAAAGTCGAATAGTAGATCGAATGACAAATTTAAAATGTTTCAAATTCATTTGCAATTTTTTTTTTCTTATGAATGAAATATTTCATTTCTCAAAACAAAAAATATGGAGTTATGGACTGTGTACATTCAATATAAACTCAATAACTCAAAGTTTAACATTCCAAATTTCTCTCCACTTTGAGCAGTTTATAAATCTAAGCGTTCCAAACTAAATAACTAAAGTTTAATAATCTCCTATAATTTTGACGGAAACAAAAAAGAAGATACAATAAACTCCAACAACTCAAGTTTTACATTCTAAATTCCTCTTCACTTTGATTAGTTCCTTCATCTCTGAAATTTTTTTTTTTTTTAATTCATCAATGGGATGTTAAAAAAAGGAGATGTGAATATGTTAATTTATGAATACACGCCTAATATAACTTGGACTTATTCATTTTCGATTCTAGTCTCATTTAAAGTTTAAAGATAATTCAAAAATATTTAAAAGTCAGCAACATATTTTTAGACAGTGACCTAAACCCCGAATTTCAAATTTTGGTCTTGCAATAATGTTTGGACCACATGATATTCAGGAAAACACAAATAGAGAAGTTGGAACATAATTACTTTACTATATTCCATTACACATTTAAATTTTTCATTACTATTTATGTCTTTGACAGCTTCGGCTGACTATTTATTTTACCAGCTTTATATTTGTATTTTATCCACATGATGTGCAGTGCTGTATATAAACATTGCACTTAGTTAAATATAAAAAAAAAATTAATATTAAGTGTAACCAAATAAAAAATAAATCATTCGTCTCATTTCAAATCTATTAAATAATAGAAAATTCACTATTGATCTTCTCCAAATCTATTTATTTTAGTGAAAACCCGTGAAATACTTAATTTAGAATATTAATATTCATACTCGTTTATATTTTTAATACCCGCATCCATCCCAAACTTACAATAAATGCATTGGATGGATCGGATACCCATAAAAATCTAATTATACTTTTATATTCCAATATAATAGTTAAAAATATATATTACATAAATATAAAATGAAAATTAGCATTGTTATTAAAGAAAAAAAACATAATAACATCTTCCTCTAACTATACCGATTTATAAAGGCCATTCACTATCTCACAGTTTGAAATCCATACCCAATTCGAATCCGCAACAAATATTGGTTTTAACACTCATATCATCCTTGATAAGTAAATATCCAAACCTTACTATATGTATTTTCATACGTCAGTTACCTAATGACTTAATCATAATTTTGACTAAATATGATTAAGTTCAAATCAAATTGAAAAAAAAAAAAAAATTCTGAAAGTTCAGAGTGAATTAATATAATTGGTCAAGAAACCAATATTACTATCCAACAACAACTGAAAAAAATATTTATTTATGAAAAACATATGATTGTTACCTAATGACTAACAATAATAATATTGAATATATGAAACATTGATACAAACACAAATATAAAACATTTTTATACTTAAGTCACCAACACAATATTTTTTTTTTTATTCCATGAGACTTAAGTGTATATTAGAAATTCTTCAATCATCTTGTATCTTTGCCGATTTGGGATTACATATTTCTTCCGTTTCTTTATCTTCAATGGTGAACCTAGCTCACTCACAAAATTAGTTCTAAAAATATAATAAGCTTTTAAAGTTTCCGGGGGCTTAATTGAAATGTGACAGTAACTTTAAGGGCCAAATTATAATTTTCTAAATTTAATTTAGGTGGAAGGACCTAATTAAAAACAATTAAAACTTCAGAGGGACCTATTTGAAAACGCGCTAGAACTTCAGGGTCTAAAATGTAATTTGTCAGGAATTAAATCTAGCATGATTAAATTGAAAACAATTAAAACTTTGCTGGAAGGACTAAATTGCATTAAATTATAAATTTTAGGGGTCAAAATGTAATTTTATCAAATTCAGGTACCTTGGGGGTAAAAATCATCAAAATGCGGATGGCCATATCGTTTCATTCGTCTTCTACCTTCTGCTTCTTCTTCATGCAGGCCTTTGTTCACTGTGGCAAAACTCACGTTTTTCCAACGGCTGCCCCGACTCCTCTGACCACCTCTCATCGTCGAAAACTTCTTAGACCTAACCACTATCCTTTCGGTGACCGAGAACCCACCATACACAGTGGTTTTGTTGACGCTCGATTTTTGGTTTAAAATCTAAAAAGGAAAATGCTAAAGGAAAAAGAAAATGTATTTATTTTAATTTTAATTTCTTTATACTATGTAAAAATTGAGATAAGAAAAGGAGAAAAATTAATTAAAGGAGAAAAATAAAAAGAGAAGAAAAAGAAAAAGAATTAAAAGAAGAAGAAAAGGAGAGAAAAAAATGAATAAAATGTGAAAAGGGTGAAATTTGAAAGAAAATAAAAGAAATAGGGAGAAATTGAAAGAGAAAATAGGGAATGAAAGGTTTAATTGAAAAAGAAACAAAAGAAAAGGGGGTGAAATGAAGAATAAAAAGAAAAGAATGAGAAGAAAAGAAGAGAAGGTTTAAGGTTTGAATCAAACCAAAATGTGATTCAAACCATTCTTGTGACAACCTTACTTATACTTATACGTCATAAAAACATGCCTTTTTTTTTTTTATAACATATTATAACATACTGATTGATTTTAATCTTGATAACCATCAGACATATCAATATTCAACAATATAAATCAACATCCAACCTAACATATTACTAGCCAATATTTACGTATACTGTAGTCTTACAAAAGACTATTTACTCAAGAGACATACCATTATACCTGTGACATACCCCAAACTCAACCCTACGTCGTTTCGACGTCATTTCATGCATAAAGTGCATTTTCATTTAAATGCAATATATTTAATTTCATATTTGAGTTAAACATGAAATATATAATTTGAACATGTTTAAGAATGAAATGAATATGTTAAACAAGTTATGTTTAAGTTCGTTTACCGTCGAAAAACATAAACGAGACCAATTAGGGTTTTTGGCTGGTGCGACCAAAAAACGTCGGAAACGCGGAAAATATAAAGTAAATTATTTTGATATTTTGAGATATGTTTATCAATATGATTTCAAGAGTTTTGGAACCCTAATTTTAAGACTACGTCATATGGTTTTGTGAATACTCGAATTTTGAGGCCCGGAAAACCAAGTTCCTCAGATTGTGAATAATCGAGCCAAACCGGGCATCACCGGAAACGAGTGTCGGAAGTATACCTCTATGGTACTAGAAACATTCGGGATCTTATGAGGGTCACAGAAATGCCCTCGGGAAAACCATCAGAGTCCCGAAATGTCGCGAAAATTCTTCGGAACAAAAAACGTGCGAGTAACTGAGGTAGGGCGCCCCAAGCCGCCTTGGGAAGGCGCTTCTGGCTGCCCTCCGAGGGAACTCTGGGCTGCCCTCCAGGGCGCCCCTGGCCGCCCTTTAGGGTGCTCCGGGCTGCTCAAAGTCAACTATTCACCCAATTTTCACCCTATAAATACCCCCTCCAACACACTTTTTCCCCACACCTTGAGCTGTGTTGACAACCGCTCTTTTCTCCTTTTTTGCCTTCGGTGATTCCTCATCTCTAGGCAATTCGTTACTGCTTTCTTCATTGCATTATTGTGATAAATTGCATTCGTTCATAATAATCACTAATAAAATAAGTGCAATTCAAACTGAAGCTGCGAAGTACACGCCGATTACCACAGGTTTGATCCTTAACTTAATCTTTTTGGTCTAATTCTCTTCTACTCCCTTCTCTAAGCATGCATATGACATCTGCATCATATAATCACACCTTTTTGGCCATGAGGCCTAAATAAATCAATTTCTTTTGCAACAACGCCTAAAATCACACTTTTTTGCCCCAAGGCCTAACAAATCAACAATTTTGGCCGCAGCGCCACCTTAAAATCTCAAGTTTTGGCCAAAAGGCCTAAAAAACCAATTTCTCGCTAGCGAAAGCACCTAAAAATCACACTTTTCGACCACAGACGTCGATAAACTTCTTTTTCGTCGATCACAAGGCCTAAAAAATCACACTTTTCGACCACGGACGTCGATAAACTCCTTTTTCGGCCACAAGGCCTAAAAAATCACACTTTTCGACCACGGACGTCGATAAACTTTTTTTTCGTCGACCACAAGGCCTAAAAAATCACACTTTTTGACCACGGACGTCGATAAACTCCTTTTTCGGCCACAAGGCCTAAAAATCACACTTTTCAACCACGGACGTCGATAAACTCCTTTTTCGGCCAGAAAAAATCATACTTTTCGACCACGGACGTTGATAAACTCCTTTTTTCAGCCATAGGGCCTAAATTTCACAATTTTCGACCACGGACGTCGATAAACTCCTTTTTCGGCCACAAGGCCTAAAAATCACACTTTTCGACCACAGACGTCGATAAACTCCTTTTTCGGCTAAAAGGCCCAAAAATCACACTTTTTGACCACGGACGTCAATAAACTACCATTTCGGCCAAAATGCCAAAATTTACACTCACACACGCATAACATGCATACATGCATCCCTCCCCCTTCATCACGCCTTTAAATAGGCAAGTTCAAACTTCATTGACCTTGATCTCTTATTCAAACAAGAGTATGTAGGCATATTCGAGATCTAAGCTTGAATAGCAGGTCCACCCTCAACTTTATCAAATCTCTTCATCTACATCCTATATTACATATATTTTAGAGAAGGAACATTTAGATGAATGTATGACATAACCTCTGAATCCACCTCGGGTTCATAGACTTGTGTCTTTCATCCATTGGGGCGATTGACCTAGAAAAAGGATAATCGCAAAACGGAGTCACCAGGGGTTCTTTCTTAATTTTTCCCCTTTATCAAAATAAATTAAGTGGTGACTCTACACACATACATTAACCCGAGTGAACATCCCCGGCTAACCCGTCCTTGCGGGCGGACCCCGGCGGCTCGGAAGGGATCGATTCCAGTAAGGGTTCACAATTTGGCGACTCTGCTGGGGGAAAATACTTAAATAAAGTTAAGTGAGGGTTACCGTTACATTCATCTCCATTGCATTCTTCTCTTTTAAACTTTATTTTTCAGGAACAAGTACCATTTTCTAAAGAAGCCTTGAAGAGATTTGGACAAAAATAAAATAAAATAAATTGCATTTGTATCTGGTGTGCACGATTGAATATTTTGAGCATAAAAAATGAATTTCAAATGAATTTCTTCTCTCTCTTCAAGCTTTTTAAGTCGGGATAACAAGTAGCGCTAGATGGGCACGCCTCCTTAGTGATCGTCCATGGACAGCCAAAGCGTCCCACCTTGGTACCGAAAACCACTTCTAATCCTTTTAGAGGTGGCCCAAGAGTAAGTTGTACTGCTGGACCCACCCGAAACTCTTTGTTTCATATGTGGCTAGGTATATCCTTACTCTAGGTGCACGAGGGTCCCTATTAGCCATTCAGTTTTCTCATGTAAATTAGAACCTTCCCCTTAGGATACCTTGGACTGGAATATTGCATTCATCCTATGACATTAAAATGAATTATGGCATGATGATGTGTGCATTCATGCATTCATACTACCTATAAATAGGGGGTAAAAAAGAGAGAGAGAGAAAACAAAGAAAATAAAAAAAAAAGAGGAAGGAAAGAAGAAAGGAAGGGAATGAGGGTAAATGAATCATGAACAAACAACTAATTGGACTAAGAGTCTATCCTATACCTAACCCCACCTTTCCCAAGATACCTAATTCTTTTCCCTTTTATCCACACAGGTACTTACCCACCAAGTGCCATCACTTACTTTAGAATCACCACCAACAAGTCCTATACCTTCTCTAATGGCCTCCCTAGATGATATTAGAGCCCTTTTGAGAGAACAAGCTGATAAGATCAGTGCCCAAATGGAAGTCAAAATGGAAGCTAGGATAGCTGAAGCCCTAGCCAACCAGAAAGCTGCCCTCTTGTCTGAATTAGGAACTGGGGCAAAAGGAGCCTCAACTTCCGGAAAGGAACCTGCCAATACCCCTGTCATTTATCTGGAAGACCAACCCTCTAAAACTACTAAGTCAGAGTCTCAAAAGATGAAAGAGAAACTTGAGACTCTAGAAAGGTCCATAACTACCTTAGAACTCACAAAGAACTAGTGGACATGGACTCCTTATTTTTGTTTCCTGATGCTCGATTACCCATCAAATTTAAGATGCCCAACATGGAAAAATTTGATGGAATCTCTTGCCTTAAGACTCATTTGAAGATGTATGTGGGAGCTTTAAACCCTTTTGGATTAAGTACTGAGCTCTAAACCTAACTTTTCCAACAATCCCTTAAAGGTGCTGCCCTCAGGTGGTTTGTGAGCCTGGATAGATCAAAAACCAAAACTTGGGAAGACATCTATAATGCCTTCAACACCCAATATAGCTACAACATTGAGGTGGGTGTAACCCGAAGGGAACTAGAAACCACCAAAGAGAAAAAAAATGAACCTTTTTCCTCGTTCCTTACGAGATAGAGGGCAAAGGCTGCCCAAATGATTAACCGACCTTCAGAACAGGAACAGGTTGACATAATTATCAAAAACTTACTCCCGATCTACCAATCACAATTGCAAACACAATACCTTCCTACCTTTCAGTCACTCATTGTTACTACAACTAAGGTGGAAGACCTTATCCAACTGGGTCAGCTCAAAGATGACTCAACTGCTTCTAGATATAAGAAACAAAGCCCTACTGGACCAAGCTGTAACGTCCTAGCATATATCCAAAAGCATAAACCAAATATCGAACATAACAAATTACAAACCTATATTTACATCTCAATAGCCTGTTTATCCCAAAACTCTTTTAACAAGACATATACATAATTTACATATGCCAAAACATGTAATTATGCTATACAAACATAGTACGAAACAAAAGCTATATGCAGCAAATACAGATGTCGTGGTGTGAGGGAGAGAGGCCTAAGCTTCAACTGTACCGACTTGTGCATAGACCAGTGAAGTATCAGTACTCACTCAGACAGCAGACCTGAAAACACATGGTGCGATTTGTGTGAGTCACATACTCAGCAAGTGCTAAACAAAGCAATATCATATATCAAATAAGGCAATTCATCAAAGACATACCAACATGGTTCAATATCAAGTCATATATAACATATATATCAAATTCGCATCTTAAAATGCATAATGACATGTCATTCATTTTTCTTTCGTTGTGATTTATCGACCAAGTGTTGTCTCAGGAATTTCACGGCGTATCGGTAACCATAGCTGGCCAGCAAACCTGTAAGACCGGAATATATCGTCGGTCAAAAAGGGATCCGCAGATCAACCTTTATTATGTAGTATACACCAGATCATTCTGCATCGTATAGGACCCGTAGGTCTTTCTATAACATATATGACCAGTAGGCCTTTCCGTTAAATTATAGAGGAAATCGTAGTTTCTCAAACGTGAAATCTACAAACACTGGCTACGATAATCACAACGGCCATAATTAAGTACTGTGAATATGCACTTGTAAATCATACTTTCCATGTGTCATACTTATATAATCATGTGACCGGGTTTCATTACCGGTTAAATCAACATATATATCATAAACCAGATTAAATAACTCAACTGCTCGGATTTCAGTACCGACTCAGGAACCACATACATAGCAATTCATATATCACATATATCCAATTGATCGGGCTTTAGTACCGGTCCAAACAGTTTATCCAAAACATATAACAGCAGTTTCATACCTCATGGATGACCAGACTTCAGTTCCAGTCTATACAGCTCAATATAACATAATTGGCAATATCACAAAGTTCATGTCAAACACATATAAGTAAGTGGTCTTAGCACTTACCTCACTACTGTGAACTCCGGTAGCCCTCGGGTTCCTTACCCCGCACCGCTCGAGAACTCGATGCGCCTATAATGCATAACATAGCAATGATGTTCAAATAACCAAATCAGAAATCCATATATGCTATAATGCATGATTTCATATTTAATCTCTGAGTTATTTCTGTTTAAAATTAAATCCATATATTTGCTATATCAAAAGTCATTTCATACTTATTAAACATGTTTATTAAATCTAAATTTTCCATATAATAATTATAATTAAGAATAATTATAATTATTAAAACCAAAACCATATTTAAATGAACCAAACCAATAATTAAAACTAATTTCATACTTAAATTCTTTAACCAAACATTTAAATCTTGATTTTCAGCCTCAAAACGATCTCAAAATAAATTTCTGACGTAAAAAACGGATTGAGGACGTCAAAATTAGGCTGGAAGGGCTAAAACATAATTTATAAAAGTTTTCGGGTCAAAAGTGTAAATAGTTAAAATTGAGGCACCAAAATGCAATTATCCAAAATTACCAAATCTGCCCAGAAGGGCCATTTTGCAAAGTTACAGTAACTACAGGGGTCAAATTGCAAAAAATCAAAACTTAATTCTGTTGGAATAAATTGAAAACACATGTAAATTCTTTCTGCTGGACCTAATTGCAATTATATATAAAGTTCAGTGGGTCAAAACAGGGTTTTACCGAAATCTAAGCACCAAAGGTGCAAAATTCCCCAAAACGCACGGCCCTGTGTCGTTTAGCACCGCGCGCCTCGCAGGGATCAAAACGCAGAAACTGCGTGCGTTTTGATCTCGCCCGCAGCCACTCGTCTGTGTCTCTCGCAGAACCCCAAAACCCACGCCCAAGGTGCCATTTTGGTCGTCTTCCTCACCCACGGGCAGAAACCCAACCCAGAATCCCCTGTTTTTCCCGATAACGATTTCCGGCCAAAACTCACCTCCCCAACCAATTTCCCGGCCAAAGCTCGATGTGAAACTCTAGCCTAACCTTCCTACAGCCCTTCTTAACAGATTAAAACCACTCATGCACGATATTTCTTGTGACACCCCCGACCAGAGTCATACGTCTTTTTGACGTCATCACATGCATTTTATGCATTTTTATTTAAATGCATCAGAGTGTGACATGATATATGGTATTTAAATGAAATATATGAATTGGGAAATGATTATAAATGAGTTATAAATGACAAACAAAAGAGGTTTTAAGTTCGTTTATCGTCGAAAGACATAAACGGAGCTAATTAAGGTTTTTGGCTCGCGCGATTGAAAAATATCGAAAACGCGCAATATTTTAAAGTAAATGATTTTGTTATGATTTTATATGTTTCCATACATGATTTAAAGAGTTTTAGAACCAAAATTATATGACGACATTGTACGGTTTTAGTTCCCTAAAAATCGTCGAGCTTCGGACTCGGTTTAGGGCACCGAGCGAACCGCGACCCTTTTTCGGATTCCGATTTTTACGAAACTTCAGACACGTGTTCTACATATTATTTTAATACTAAAAAAAAGTTTTAAGTAGGTGTTGGCATTTGTAATGGGTTGGTTTTGAAAGGAAGAATGAGAATGGATGTATAAAAGGATACTTTAAGTTTAAGTAAAGTAAAAAGTGGAAAAGTTGATATGTTTGGATTTAGTTTTATGCCAAACAGCTGCTCGACCTTCTGGGAACTTGAATTAGGATGTGAACAGGCTGGAAATGAGGGCTGGAATAGAGTGAAGAGGTGAGAGAAACGAGTAAGGAAGAGAAGAAAGAAAGAGAGAAAAGGAAAGAGAAAGAGAGAAAAAGAGGGAAAAAAAGAAAGAAATCCAAAAGGGAACTTAAATCCAACCTTTCAGAGTGTTTTTGGGATGTTCATGAAGTGATTAAAAGGGTTAAATTGTGAAGGAAGTGGCTGGAAATCGTTTGGGAAAGAGAAACAAAATTCTGGGTAGAAATTCTAAGTATAGAGGCAGTTTTGAGGTTGCT